>JASXSY010002591.1:0-82853 GCA_034509805.1 Sipha maydis
GATAAATTGAATAAAAATTTAAAATTTATGAAAAAAAATTAAATTAAAATATTTCAATATTTTATTTGATATTTCAATTTAATCCATTAAATTGATAAATTGGAAAAAATTTAAAATTTACGAAAAAAAATTAAATTCAATAATTTCAATATTTTATTTGATAATTCAATTTAATATATTAAATTGATAAATTGATTAAAAAGTGAAAATAAAAAAAAATTTAAAATTTATGAAAAAAAATTAAATTCAATAATTTCAATATTTTATTTGATAATTCAATTTAATCCATTAAATTGATAAATTGAATAAAAATTTAAAATTTATGAAAAAAAATTAAATTAAAATATTTCAATATTTTATTTGATATTTCAATTTAATCCATTAAATTGATAAATTGGAAAAAAAAGTGAAAATAAAAAAAATTTTAAAATTTATGAAAAAAATTAAATTCAATAATTTCAATATTTTATTTGATATTTCAATTAAATCCATTAAATTGATAGATTGAAGAAAAATTTAAAATTTATGAAAAAAAATTAAATTCAATAATTTCAATATTTTATTTGATATTTCAATTAAATCCATTAAATTGATAGATTGAAAAAAAATTTAAAATTTATGAAAAAAAATTAAATTCAATAATTTCAATATTTTATTTGATATTTCAATTTAATCCATTAAATTGATAAATTGAATAAAAATTTAAAATTTATGAAAAAAAATTAAATTAAAATATTTCAATATTTTATTTGATATTTCAATTTAATCCATTAAATTGATAAATTGAATAAAAATTTAAAATTTATGAAAAATAATTAAATTAAAATATTTCAATATTTTATTTGATATTTCAATTTAATCCATTAAATTGATAGATTGAAAAAAAATTTAAAATTTATGAAAAAAAATTAAATTCAATAATTTCAATATTTTATTTGATAATTCAATTTAATCCATTAAATTGATAAATTGGAAAAAATTTAAAATTTATGAAAAAAAATTAAATTCAATAATTTCAATATTTTATTTGATATTTCAATTAAATCCATTAAATTGATAGATTGAAAAAAAATTTAAAATTTATGAAAAAAAATTAAATTCAATAATTTCAATATTTTATTTGATAATTCAATTTAATCCATTAAATTGATAGATTGAAAAAAAATTTAAAATATATGAAAAAAAATTAAATTAAAATATTTCAATATTTTATTTGATATTTCAATTAAATCCATTAAATTGATAGATTGAAAAAAAATTTAAAATTTATGAAAAAAAATTAAATTCAATAATTTCAATATTTTATTTGATAATTCAATTTAATATATTAAATTGATAAATTGATTAAAAATTTAAAATTTATGAAAAAAAATTAAATTAAAATATGTATTTCAATATTTTATTTGATATTTCAATTTAATCCATTAAATTGATAAATTGATAAAAAAGTGAAAATAAAAAAAATTTAAAATTTATGAAAAAAAATTAAATTCAATAATTTCAATATTTTATTTGATAATTCAATTTAATCCATTAAATTGATAAATTGAAAAAAAATTTAAAATTTATGAAAAAAAATTAAATTCAATAATTTCAATATTTTATTTGATAATTCAATTTAATCCATTAAATTGATAAATTGAAATAAAATTTAAAATTTATGAAAAAAAATTAAATTCAATAATTTCAATATTTTATTTGATAATTCAATTTAATCCATTAAATTGATAAATTGAATAAAAATTTAAAATTTATGAAAAAAAATTAAATTAAAATATTTCAATATTTTATTTGATATTTCAATTAAATCCATTAAATTGATAGATTGAAAAAAAATTTAAAATTTATGAAAAAAAATTAAATTCAATAATTTCAATATTTTATTTGATATTTCAATTTAATCCATTAAATTGATAAATTGGAAAAAAAAGTGAAAATAAAAAAAATTTTAAAATTTATGAAAAAAAATTAAATTCAATAATTTCAATATTTTATTTGATAATTCAATTAAATCCATTAAATTGATAGATTGAAAAAAAATTTAAAATTTATGAAAAAAAATTAAATTCAATAATTTCAATATTTTATTTTATAATTCAATTTAATCCATTAAATTGATAAATTGATAAAAAAGTGAAAATAAAAAAAATTTTAAAATTTATGAAAAAAAATTAAATTCAATAATTTCAATATTTTATTTGATATTTCAATTAAATCCATTAAATTGATAGATTGAAAAAAAATTTAAAATTTATGAAAAAAAATTAAATTCAATTATTTCAATATTTTATTTGATAATTCAATTTAATCCATTAAATTGATAAATTGAATAAAAATTTAAAATTTATGAAAAAAAATTAAATTAAAATATTTCAATATTTTATTTGATATTTCAATTTAATCCATTAAATTGATAAATTGATAAAAAAGTGAAAATAAAAAAAATTTTAAAATTTATGAAAAAAAATTAAATTCAATAATTTCAATATTTTATTTGATATTTCAATTAAATCCATTAAATTGATAGATTGAAAAAAAATTTAAAATTTATGAAAAAAAATTAAATTCAATAATTTCAATATTTTATTTGATAATTCAATTTAATCCATTAAATTGATAAATTGAATAAAAATTTAAAATTTATGAAAAAAAATTAAATTAAAATATTTCAATATTTTATTTGATATTTCAATTTAATCCATTAAATTGATAAATTGGAAAAAATTTAAAATTTACGAAAAAAAATTAAATTCAATAATTTCAATATTTTATTTGATAATTCAATTTAATATATTAAATTGATAAATTGATTAAAAAGTGAAAATAAAAAAAAATTTTAAAATTTATGAAAAAAAATTAAATTCAATAATTTCAATATTTTATTTGATAATTCAATTTAATCCATTAAATTGATAAATTGAATAAAAATTTAAAATTTATGAAAAAAAATTAAATTAAAATATTTCAATATTTTATTTGATATTTCAATTTAATCCATTAAATTGATAAATTGGAAAAAAAAGTGAAAATAAAAAAAATTTTAAAATTTATGAAAAAAAATTAAATTCAATAATTTCAATATTTTATTTGATATTTCAATTAAATCCATTAAATTGATAGATTGAAGAAAAATTTAAAATTTATGAAAAAAATTAAATTCAATAATTTCAATATTTTATTTGATAATTCAATTTAATCCATTAAATTGATAAATTGAAATAAAATTTAAAATTTAAGAAAAAAAATTCAATTCAATAATTTCAATATTTTATTTGATATTTCAATTTAATCCATTAAATTGATAAATTGAATAAAAATTTAAAATTTATGAAAAAAAATTAAATTAAAATATTTCAATATTTTATTTGATATTTCAATTTAATCCATTAAATTGATAAATTGAATAAAAATTTAAAATTTATGAAAAATAATTAAATTAAAATATTTCAATATTTTATTTGATATTTCAATTTAATCCATTAAATTGATAGATTGAAAAAAAATTTAAAATTTATGAAAAAAAATTAAATTCAATAATTTCAATATTTTATTTGATAATTCAATTTAATCCATTAAATTGATAAATTGGAAAAAATTTAAAATTTATGAAAAAAAATTAAATTCAATAATTTCAATATTTTATTTGATATTTCAATTAAATCCATTAAATTGATAGATTGAAAAAAAATTTAAAATTTATGAAAAAAAATTAAATTCAATAATTTCAATATTTTATTTGATAATTCAATTTAATCCATTAAATTGATAGATTGAAAAAAAATTTAAAATATATGAAAAAAAATTAAATTAAAATATTTCAATATTTTATTTGATATTTCAATTAAATCCATTAAATTGATAGATTGAAAAAAAATTTAAAATTTATGAAAAAAAATTAAATTCAATAATTTCAATATTTTATTTGATAATTCAATTTAATCCATTAAATTGATAAACTGAAGAAAAATTTAAAATTTATGAAAAAAAATTAAATTCAATAATTTCAATATTTTATTTTATAATTCAATTTAATCCATTAAATTGATAAATTGAAGAAAAATTTAAAATTTATGAAAAAAAATTAAATTCAATAATTTCAATATTTTATTTGATAATTCAATTTAATATATTAAATTGATAAATTGATTAAAAATTTAAAATTTATGAAAAAAATTAAATTAAAATATGTATTTCAATATTTTATTTGATATTTCAATTTAATCCATTAAATTGATAAATTGATAAAAAAGTGAAAATAAAAAAAATTTTAAAATTTATGAAAAAAAATTAAATTCAATAATTTCAATATTTTATTTGATAATTCAATTTAATCCATTAAATTGATAAATTGAATAAAAATTTAAAATTTATGAAAAAAAATTAAATTAAAATATTTCAATATTTTATTTGATAATTCAATTAAATCCATTAAATTGATAGATTGAAAAAAAATTTAAAATTTATGAAAAAAAATTAAATTCAATAATTTCAATATTTTATTTGATATTTCAATTTAATCCATTAAATTGATAAATTGGAAAAAAAAGTGAAAATAAAAAAAATTTTAAAATTTATGAAAAAAAATTAAATTCAATAATTTCAATATTTTATTTGATATTTCAATTAAATCCATTAAATTGATAGATTGAAAAAAAATTTAAAATTTATGAAAAAAAATTAAATTCAATAATTTCAATATTTTATTTTATAATTCAATTTAATCCATTAAATTGATAAATTGAAGAAAAATTTAAAATTTATGAAAAAAAATTAAATTCAATAATTTCAATATTTTATTTGATAATTCAATTTAATATATTAAATTGATAAATTGATTAAAAATTTAAAATTTATGAAAAAAAATTAAATTAAAATATGTATTTCAATATTTTATTTGATATTTCAATTTAATCCATTAAATTGATAAATTGATAAAAAAGTGAAAATAAAAAAAATTTTAAAATTTATGAAAAAAAATTAAATTCAATAATTTCAATATTTTATTTGATATTTCAATTAAATCCATTAAATTGATAGATTGAAAAAAAATTTAAAATTTATGAAAAAAAATTAAATTCAATAATTTCAATATTTTATTTGATAATTCAATTTAATCCATTAAATTGATAAATTGAATAAAAATTTAAAATTTATGAAAAAAAATTAAATTAAAATATTTCAATATTTTATTTGATATTTCAATTTAATCCATTAAATTGATAAATTGGAAAAAATTTAAAATTTACGAAAAAAAATTAAATTCAATAATTTCAATATTTTATTTGATAATTCAATTTAATATATTAAATTGATAAATTGATTAAAAAGTGAAAATAAAAAAAAATTTTAAAATTTATGAAAAAAAATTAAATTCAATAATTTCAATATTTTATTTGATAATTCAATTTAATCCATTAAATTGATAAATTGAATAAAAATTTAAAATTTATGAAAAAAAATTAAATTAAAATATTTCAATATTTTATTTGATATTTCAATTTAATCCATTAAATTGATAAATTGATAAAAAAGTGAAAATAAAAAAAATTTTAAAATTTATGAAAAAAAATTAAATTCAATAATTTCAATATTTTATTTGATATTTCAATTAAATCCATTAAATTGATAGATTGAAAAAAAATTTAAAATTTATGAAAAAAAATTAAATTCAATAATTTCAATATTTTATTTGATAATTCAATTTAATCCATTAAATTGATAAATTGAATAAAAATTTAAAATTTATGAAAAAAAATTAAATTAAAATATTTCAATATTTTATTTGATATTTCAATTTAATCCATTAAATTGATAAATTGGAAAAAATTTAAAATTTACGAAAAAAAATTAAATTCAATAATTTCAATATTTTATTTGATAATTCAATTTAATATATTAAATTGATAAATTGATTAAAAAGTGAAAATAAAAAAAAATTTTAAAATTTATGAAAAAAAATTAAATTCAATAATTTCAATATTTTATTTGATAATTCAATTTAATCCATTAAATTGATAAATTGAATAAAAATTTAAAATTTATGAAAAAAAATTAAATTAAAATATTTCAATATTTTATTTGATATTTCAATTTAATCCATTAAATTGATAAATTGGAAAAAAAAGTGAAAATAAAAAAAATTTTAAAATTTATGAAAAAAAATTAAATTCAATAATTTCAATATTTTATTTGATATTTCAATTAAATCCATTAAATTGATAGATTGAAGAAAAATTTAAAATTTATGAAAAAAAATTAAATTCAATAATTTCAATATTTTATTTGATATTTCAATTAAATCCATTAAATTGATAGATTGAAAAAAAATTTAAAATTTATGAAAAAAAATTAAATTCAATAATTTCAATATTTTATTTGATATTTCAATTTAATCCATTAAATTGATAAATTGAATAAAAATTTAAAATTTATGAAAAAAAATTAAATTAAAATATTTCAATATTTTATTTGATATTTCAATTTAATCCATTAAATTGATAAATTGAATAAAAATTTAAAATTTATGAAAAATAATTAAATTAAAATATTTCAATATTTTATTTGATATTTCAATTTAATCCATTAAATTGATAGATTGAAAAAAAATTTAAAATTTATGAAAAAAAATTAAATTCAATAATTTCAATATTTTATTTGATAATTCAATTTAATCCATTAAATTGATAAATTGGAAAAAATTTAAAATTTATGAAAAAAAATTAAATTCAATAATTTCAATATTTTATTTGATATTTCAATTAAATCCATTAAATTGATAGATTGAAAAAAAATTTAAAATTTATGAAAAAAAATTAAATTCAATAATTTCAATATTTTATTTGATAATTCAATTTAATCCATTAAATTGATAGATTGAAAAAAAATTTAAAATATATGAAAAAAAATTAAATTAAAATATTTCAATATTTTATTTGATATTTCAATTAAATCCATTAAATTGATAGATTGAAAAAAAATTTAAAATTTATGAAAAAAAATTAAATTCAATAATTTCAATATTTTATTTGATAATTCAATTTAATCCATTAAATTGATAAACTGAAGAAAAATTTAAAATTTATGAAAAAAAATTAAATTCAATAATTTCAATATTTTATTTGATAATTCAATTTAATATATTAAATTGATAAATTGATTAAAAAGTGAAAATAAAAAAAAATTTTAAAATTTATGAAAAAAAATTAAATTCAATAATTTCAATATTTTATTTGATAATTCAATTTAATATATTAAATTGATAAATTGATTAAAAAGTGAAAATAAAAAAAAATTTTAAAATTTATGAAAAAAAATTAAATTCAATAATTTCAATATTTTATTTGATAATTCAATTTAATCCATTAAATTGATAAATTGAAATAAAATTTAAAATTTATGAAAAAAAATTAAATTCAATAATTTCAATATTTTATTTGATAATTCAATTTAATCCATTAAATTGATAAATTGAATAAAAATTTAAAATTTATGAAAAAATATTAAATTAAAATATTTCAATATTTTATTTGATATTTCAATTAAATCCATTAAATTGATAGATTGAAAAAAAATTTAAAATTTATGAAAAAAAATTAAATTCATTAATTTCAATATTTTATTTGATATTTCAATTTAATCCATTAAATTGATAAATTGGAAAAAAAAGTGAAAATAAAAAAAATTTTAAAATTTATGAAAAAATATTAAATTCAATAATTTCAATATTTTATTTGATATTTCAATTAAATCCATTAAATTGATAGATTGAAAAAAAATTTAAAATTTATGAAAAAAAATTAAATTCAATAATTTCAATATTTTATTTTATAATTCAATTTAATCCATTAAATTGATAAATTGAAGAAAAATTTAAAATTTATGAAAAAAAATTAAATTCAATAATTTCAATATTTTATTTGATAATTCAATTTAATATATTAAATTGATAAATTGATTAAAAATTTAAAATTTATGAAAAAAAATTAAATTAAAATATGTATTTCAATATTTTATTTGATATTTCAATTTAATCCATTAAATTGATAAATTGATAAAAAAGTGAAAATAAAAAAAAATTTAAAATTTATGAAAAAAAATTAAATTCAATAATTTCAATATTTTATTTGATAATTCAATTTAATCCATTAAATTGATAAATTGAAAAAAAATTTAAAATTTATGAAAAAAAATTAAATTCAATAATTTCAATATTTTATTTGATAATTCAATTTAATCCATTAAATTGATAAATTGAAATAAAATTTAAAATTTATGAAAAAAAATTAAATTCAATAATTTCAATATTTTATTTGATAATTCAATTTAATCCATTAAATTGATAAATTGAATAAAAATTTAAAATTTATGAAAAAAAATTAAATTAAAATATTTCAATATTTTATTTGATATTTCAATTAAATCCATTAAATTGATAGATTGAAAAAAAATTTAAAATTTATGAAAAAAAATTAAATTCAATAATTTCAATATTTTATTTGATATTTCAATTTAATCCATTAAATTGATAAATTGGAAAAAAAAGTGAAAATAAAAAAAATTTTAAAATTTATGAAAAAAAATTAAATTCAATAATTTCAATATTTTATTTGATAATTCAATTAAATCCATTAAATTGATAGATTGAAAAAAAATTTAAAATTTATGAAAAAAAATTAAATTCAATAATTTCAATATTTTATTTTATAATTCAATTTAATCCATTAAATTGATAAATAGAAGAAAAATTTAAAATTTATGAAAAAAAATTAAATTCAATAATTTCAATATTTTATTTGATAATTCAATTTAATATATTAAATTGATAAATTGATTAAAAATTTAAAATTTATGAAAAAAAATTAAATTAAAATATGTATTTCAATATTTTATTTGATATTTCAATTTAATCCATTAAATTGATAAATTGGAAAAAAAAGTGAAAATAAAAAAAATTTTAAAATTTATGAAAAAAAATTAAATTCAATAATTTCAATATTTTATTTGATATTTCAATTAAATCCATTAAATTGATAGATTGAAAAAAAATTTAAAATTTATGAAAAAAAATTAAATTCAATAATTTCAATATTTTATTTAATAATTCAATTTAATCCATTAAATTGATAAATTGAATAAAAATTTAAAATTTATGAAAAAAAATTAAATTAAAATATTTCAATATTTTATTTGATAATTCAATTTAATCCATTAAATTGATAAATTGGAAAAAATTTAAAATTTATGAAAAAAAATTAAATTCAATAATTTCAATATTTTATTTGATAATTCAATTTAATCAAATAAATCGATAAATTGATAAAAAAGTGAAAATAAAAAAAATTTTAAAATTTATGAAAAAAAATTAAATTCAATAATTTCAATATTTTATTTGATAATTCAATTTAATCCATTAAATTGATAAATTGAATAAAAATTTAATCCATTAAATTGATAAATTGAATAAAAATTTAAAATTTATGAAAAAAAATTAAATTAAAATATTTCAATATTTTATTTGATATTTCAATTAAATCCATTAAATTGATAGATTGAAAAAAAATTTAAAATTTATGAAAAAAAATTAAATTAAAATATTTCAATATTTTATTTGATATTTCAATTAAATCCATTAAATTGATAGATTGAAAAAAAATTTAAAATTTATGAAAAAAAATTAAATTCAATAATTTCAATATTTTATTTGATAATTCAATTTAATCCATTAAATTGATAAATTGAAATAAAATTTAAAATTTATGAAAAAAAATTAAATTCAATAATTTCAATATTTTATTTGATAATTCAATTTAATCCATTAAATTGATAAATTGAATAAAAATTTAAAATTTATGAAAAAAAATTAAATTAAAATATTTCAATATTTTATTTGATATTTCAATTAAATCCATTAAATTGATAGATTGAAAAAAAATTTAAAATTTATGAAAAAAAATTAAATTCAATAATTTCAATATTTTATTTGATATTTCAATTTAATCCATTAAATTGATAAATTGGAAAAAAAAGTGAAAATAAAAAAAATTTTAAAATTTATGAAAAAAAATTAAATTCAATAATTTCAATATTTTATTTGATATTTCAATTAAATCCATTAAATTGATAGATTGAAAAAAAATTTAAAATTTATGAAAAAAAATTAAATTCAATAATTTCAATATTTTATTTTATAATTCAATTTAATCCATTAAATTGATAAATTGAAGAAAAATTTAAAATTTATGAAAAAAAATTAAATTCAATAATTTCAATATTTTATTTGATAATTCAATTTAATATATTAAATTGATAAATTGATTAAAAATTTAAAATTTATGAAAAAAAATTAAATTAAAATATGTATTTCAATATTTTATTTGATATTTCAATTTAATCCATTAAATTGATAAATTGATAAAAAAGTGAAAATAAAAAAAATTTTAAAATTTATGAAAAAAAATTAAATTCAATAATTTCAATATTTTATTTGATAATTCAATTTAATCCATTAAATTGATAAATTGAATAAAAATTTAAAATTTATGAAAAAAAATTAAATTAAAATATTTCAATATTTTATTTGATAATTCAATTAAATCCATTAAATTGATAGATTGAAAAAAAATTTAAAATTTATGAAAAAAAATTAAATTCAATAATTTCAATATTTTATTTGATATTTCAATTTAATCCATTAAATTGATAAATTGGAAAAAAAAGTGAAAATAAAAAAAATTTTAAAATTTATGAAAAAAAATTAAATTCAATAATTTCAATATTTTATTTGATATTTCAATTAAATCCATTAAATTGATAGATTGAAAAAAAATTTAAAATTTATGAAAAAAAATTAAATTCAATAATTTCAATATTTTATTTTATAATTCAATTTAATCCATTAAATTGATAAATTGAAGAAAAATTTAAAATTTATGAAAAAAAATTAAATTCAATAATTTCAATATTTTATTTGATAATTCAATTTAATATATTAAATTGATAAATTGATTAAAAATTTAAAATTTATGAAAAAAAATTAAATTAAAATATGTATTTCAATATTTTATTTGATATTTCAATTTAATCCATTAAATTGATAAATTGATAAAAAAGTGAAAATAAAAAAAATTTTAAAATTTATGAAAAAAAATTAAATTCAATAATTTCAATATTTTATTTGATATTTCAATTAAATCCATTAAATTGATAGATTGAAAAAAAATTTAAAATTTATGAAAAAAAATTAAATTCAATAATTTCAATATTTTATTTGATAATTCAATTTAATCCATTAAATTGATAAATTGAATAAAAATTTAAAATTTATGAAAAAAAATTAAATTAAAATATTTCAATATTTTATTTGATATTTCAATTTAATCCATTAAATTGATAAATTGGAAAAAATTTAAAATTTACGAAAAAAAATTAAATTCAATAATTTCAATATTTTATTTGATAATTCAATTTAATATATTAAATTGATAAATTGATTAAAAAGTGAAAATAAAAAAAAATTTTAAAATTTATGAAAAAAAATTAAATTCAATAATTTCAATATTTTATTTGATAATTCAATTTAATCCATTAAATTGATAAATTGAATAAAAATTTAAAATTTATGAAAAAAAATTAAATTAAAATATTTCAATATTTTATTTGATATTTCAATTTAATCCATTAAATTGATAAATTGGAAAAAAAAGTGAAAATAAAAAAAATTTTAAAATTTATGAAAAAAAATTAAATTCAATAATTTCAATATTTTATTTGATATTTCAATTAAATCCATTAAATTGATAGATTGAAGAAAAATTTAAAATTTATGAAAAAAAATTAAATTCAATAATTTCAATATTTTATTTGATAATTCAATTTAATCCATTAAATTGATAAATTGAAATAAAATTTAAAATTTAAGAAAAAAAATTCAATTCAATAATTTCAATATTTTATTTGATATTTCAATTTAATCCATTAAATTGATAAATTGAATAAAAATTTAAAATTTATGAAAAAAAATTAAATTAAAATATTTCAATATTTTATTTGATATTTCAATTTAATCCATTAAATTGATAAATTGAATAAAAATTTAAAATTTATGAAAAATAATTAAATTAAAATATTTCAATATTTTATTTGATATTTCAATTTAATCCATTAAATTGATAGATTGAAAAAAAATTTAAAATTTATGAAAAAAAATTGAATTCAATAATTTCAATATTTTATTTGATAATTCAATTTAATCCATTAAATTGATAAATTGGAAAAAATTTAAAATTTATGAAAAAAAATTAAATTCAATAATTTCAATATTTTATTTGATATTTCAATTAAATCCATTAAATTGATAGATTGAAAAAAAATTTAAAATTTATGAAAAAAAATTAAATTCAATAATTTCAATATTTTATTTGATAATTCAATTTAATCCATTAAATTGATAGATTGAAAAAAAATTTAAAATATATGAAAAAAAATTAAATTAAAATATTTCAATATTTTATTTGATATTTCAATTAAATCCATTAAATTGATAGATTGAAAAAAAATTTAAAATTTATGAAAAAAAATTAAATTCAATAATTTCAATATTTTATTTGATAATTCAATTTAATCCATTAAATTGATAAACTGAAGAAAAATTTAAAATTTATGAAAAAAAATTAAATTCAATAATTTCAATATTTTATTTTATAATTCAATTTAATCCATTAAATTGATAAATTGAAGAAAAATTTAAAATTTATGAAAAAAAATTAAATTCAATAATTTCAATATTTTATTTGATAATTCAATTTAATATATTAAATTGATAAATTGATTAAAAATTTAAAATTTATGAAAAAAAATTAAATTAAAATATGTATTTCAATATTTTATTTGATATTTCAATTTAATCCATTAAATTGATAAATTGATAAAAAAGTGAAAATAAAAAAAATTTTAAAATTTATGAAAAAAAATTAAATTCAATAATTTCAATATTTTATTTGATAATTCAATTTAATCCATTAAATTGATAAATTGAATAAAAATTTAAAATTTATGAAAAAAAATTAAATTAAAATATTTCAATATTTTATTTGATAATTCAATTAAATCCATTAAATTGATAGATTGAAAAAAAATTTAAAATTTATGAAAAAAAATTAAATTCAATAATTTCAATATTTTATTTGATATTTCAATTTAATCCATTAAATTGATAAATTGGAAAAAAAAGTGAAAATAAAAAAAATTTTAAAATTTATGAAAAAAAATTAAATTCAATAATTTCAATATTTTATTTGATATTTCAATTAAATCCATTAAATTGATAGATTGAAAAAAAATTTAAAATTTATGAAAAAAAATTAAATTCAATAATTTCAATATTTTATTTTATAATTCAATTTAATCCATTAAATTGATAAATTGAAGAAAAATTTAAAATTTATGAAAAAAAATTAAATTCAATAATTTCAATATTTTATTTGATAATTCAATTTAATATATTAAATTGATAAATTGATTAAAAATTTAAAATTTATGAAAAAAAATTAAATTAAAATATGTATTTCAATATTTTATTTGATATTTCAATTTAATCCATTAAATTGATAAATTGATAAAAAAGTGAAAATAAAAAAAATTTTAAAATTTATGAAAAAAAATTAAATTCAATAATTTCAATATTTTATTTGATATTTCAATTAAATCCATTAAATTGATAGATTGAAAAAAAATTTAAAATTTATGAAAAAAAATTAAATTCAATAATTTCAATATTTTATTTGATAATTCAATTTAATCCATTAAATTGATAAATTGAATAAAAATTTAAAATTTATGAAAAAAAATTAAATTAAAATATTTCAATATTTTATTTGATATTTCAATTTAATCCATTAAATTGATAAATTGGAAAAAATTTAAAATTTACGAAAAAAAATTAAATTCAATAATTTCAATATTTTATTTGATAATTCAATTTAATATATTAAATTGATAAATTGATTAAAAAGTGAAAATAAAAAAAAATTTTAAAATTTATGAAAAAAAATTAAATTCAATAATTTCAATATTTTATTTGATAATTCAATTTAATCCATTAAATTGATAAATTGAATAAAAATTTAAAATTTATGAAAAAAAATTAAATTAAAATATTTCAATATTTTATTTGATATTTCAATTTAATCCATTAAATTGATAAATTGGAAAAAAAAGTGAAAATAAAAAAAATTTTAAAATTTATGAAAAAAAATTAAATTCAATAATTTCAATATTTTATTTGATATTTCAATTAAATCCATTAAATTGATAGATTGAAGAAAAATTTAAAATTTATGAAAAAAAATTAAATTCAATAATTTCAATATTTTATTTGATAATTCAATTTAATCCATTAAATTGATAAATTGAAATAAAATTTAAAATTTAAGAAAAAAAATTCAATTCAATAATTTCAATATTTTATTTGATATTTCAATTTAATCCATTAAATTGATAAATTGAATAAAAATTTAAAATTTATGAAAAAAAATTAAATTAAAATATTTCAATATTTTATTTGATATTTCAATTTAATCCATTAAATTGATAAATTGAATAAAAATTTAAAATTTATGAAAAATAATTAAATTAAAATATTTCAATATTTTATTTGATATTTCAATTTAATCCATTAAATTGATAGATTGAAAAAAAATTTAAAATTTATGAAAAAAAATTAAATTCAATAATTTCAATATTTTATTTGATAATTCAATTTAATCCATTAAATTGATAAATTGGAAAAAATTTAAAATTTATGAAAAAAAATTAAATTCAATAATTTCAATATTTTATTTGATATTTCAATTAAATCCATTAAATTGATAGATTGAAAAAAAATTTAAAATTTATGAAAAAAAATTAAATTCAATAATTTCAATATTTTATTTGATATTTCAATTAAATCCATTAAATTGATAGATTGAAAAAAAATTTAAAATTTATGAAAAAAAATTAAATTCAATAATTTCAATATTTTATTTGATAATTCAATTTAATCCATTAAATTGATAGATTGAAAAAAAATTTAAAATATATGAAAAAAAATTAAATTAAAATATTTCAATATTTTATTTGATATTTCAATTAAATCCATTAAATTGATAGATTGAAAAAAAATTTAAAATTTATGAAAAAAAATTAAATTCAATAATTTCAATATTTTATTTGATAATTCAATTTAATCCATAAAATTGATAAACTGAAGAAAAATTTAAAATTTATGAAAAAAAATTAAATTCAATAATTTCAATATTTTATTTGATAATTCAATTTAATATATTAAATTGATAAATTGATTAAAAATTTAAAATTTATGAAAAAAAATTAAATTAAAATATGTATTTCAATATTTTATTTGATATTTCAATTTAATCCATTAAATTGATAAATTGATAAAAAAGTGAAAATAAAAAAAATTTTAAAATTTATGAAAAAAATTTAAATTCAATAATTTCAATATTTTATTTGATAATTCAATTTAATCCATTAAATTGATAAATTGAATAAAAATTTAAAATTTATGAAAAAAAATTAAATTAAAATATTTCAATATTTTATTTGATAATTCAATTAAATCCATTAAATTGATAGATTGAAAAAAAATTTAAAATTTATGAAAAAAAATTAAATTCAATAATTTCAATATTTTATTTGATATTTCAATTTAATCCATTAAATTGATAAATTGGAAAAAAAAGTGAAAATAAAAAAAATTTTAAAATTTATGAAAAAAAATTAAATTCAATAATTTCAATATTTTATTTGATATTTCAATTAAATCCATTAAATTGATAGATTGAAAAAAAATTTAAAATTTATGAAAAAAAATTAAATTCAATAATTTCAATATTTTATTTTATAATTCAATTTAATCCATTAAATTGATAAATTGAAGAAAAATTTAAAATTTATGAAAAAAAATTAAATTCAATAATTTCAATATTTTATTTGATAATTCAATTTAATATATTAAATTGATAAATTGATTAAAAATTTAAAATTTATGAAAAAAAATTAAATTAAAATTTGTATTTCAATATTTTATTTGATATTTCAATTTAATCCATTAAATTGATAAATTGATAAAAAAGTGAAAATAAAAAAAATTTTAAAATTTATGAAAAAAAATTAAATTCAATAATTTCAATATTTTATTTGATATTTCAATTAAATCCATTAAATTGATAGATTGAAAAAAAATTTAAAATTTATGAAAAAAAATTAAATTCAATAATTTCAATATTTTATTTGATAATTCAATTTAATCCATTAAATTGATAAATTGAATAAAAATTTAAAATTTATGAAAAAAAATTAAATTAAAATATTTCAATATTTTATTTGATATTTCAATTTAATCCATTAAATTGATAAATTGGAAAAAATTTAAAATTTACGAAAAAAAATTAAATTCAATAATTTCAATATTTTATTTGATAATTCAATTTAATATATTAAATTGATAAATTGATTAAAAAGTGAAAATAAAAAAAAATTTTAAAATTTATGAAAAAAAATTAAATTCAATAATTTCAATATTTTATTTGATAATTCAATTTAATCCATTAAATTGATAAATTGAATAAAAATTTAAAATTTATGAAAAAAAATTAAATTAAAATATTTCAATATTTTATTTGATATTTCAATTTAATCCATTAAATTGATAAATTGGAAAAAAAAGTGAAAATAAAAAAAATTTTAAAATTTATGAAAAAAAATTAAATTCAATAATTTCAATATTTTATTTGATATTTCAATTAAATCCATTAAATTGATAGATTGAAGAAAAATTTAAAATTTATGAAAAAAAATTAAATTCAATAATTTCAATATTTTATTTGATAATTCAATTTAATCCATTAAATTGATAAATTGAAATAAAATTTAAAATTTAAGAAAAAAAATTCAATTCAATAATTTCAATATTTTATTTGATATTTCAATTTAATCCATTAAATTGATAAATTGAATAAAAATTTAAAATTTATGAAAAAAAATTAAATTAAAATATTTCAATATTTTATTTGATATTTCAATTTAATCCATTAAATTGATAAATTGAATAAAAATTTAAAATTTATGAAAAATAATTAAATTAAAATATTTCAATATTTTATTTGATATTTCAATTTAATCCATTAAATTGATAGATTGAAAAAAAATTTAAAATTTATGAAAAAAAATTAAATTCAATAATTTCAATATTTTATTTGATAATTCAATTTAATCCATTAAATTGATAAATTGGAAAAAATTTAAAATTTATGAAAAAAAATTAAATTCAATAATTTCAATATTTTATTTGATATTTCAATTAAATCCATTAAATTGATAGATTGAAAAAAAATTTAAAATTTATGAAAAAAAATTAAATTCAATAATTTCAATATTTTATTTGATAATTCAATTTAATCCATTAAATTGATAGATTGAAAAAAAATTTAAAATATATGAAAAAAAATTAAATTAAAATATTTCAATATTTTATTTGATATTTCAATTAAATCCATTAAATTGATAGATTGAAAAAAAATTTAAAATTTATGAAAAAAAATTAAATTCAATAATTTCAATATTTTATTTGATAATTCAATTTAATCCATTAAATTGATAAACTGAAGAAAAATTTAAAATTTATGAAAAAAAATTAAATTCAATAATTTCAATATTTTATTTGATAATTCAATTTAATATATTAAATTGATAAATTGATTAAAAAGTGAAAATAAAAAAAAATTTTAAAATTTATGAAAAAAAATTAAATTCAATAATTTCAATATTTTATTTGATAATTCAATTTAATATATTAAATTGATAAATTGATTAAAAAGTGAAAATAAAAAAAAATTTTAAAATTTATGAAAAAAAATTAAATTCAATAATTTCAATATTTTATTTGATAATTCAATTTAATCCATTAAATTGATAAATTGAAATAAAATTTAAAATTTATGAAAAAAAATTAAATTCAATAATTTCAATATTTTATTTGATAATTCAATTTAATCCATTAAATTGATAAATTGAATAAAAATTTAAAATTTATGAAAAAATATTAAATTAAAATATTTCAATATTTTATTTGATATTTCAATTAAATCCATTAAATTGATAGATTGAAAAAAAATTTAAAATTTATGAAAAAAAATTAAATTCATTAATTTCAATATTTTATTTGATATTTCAATTTAATCCATTAAATTGATAAATTGGAAAAAAAAGTGAAAATAAAAAAAATTTTAAAATTTATGAAAAAAAATTAAATTCAATAATTTCAATATTTTATTTGATATTTCAATTAAATCCATTAAATTGATAGATTGAAAAAAAATTTAAAATTTATGAAAAAAAATTAAATTCAATAATTTCAATATTTTATTTTATAATTCAATTTAATCCATTAAATTGATAAATTTAAGAAAAATTTAAAATTTATGAAAAAAAATTAAATTCAATAATTTCAATATTTTATTTGATAATTCAATTTAATATATTAAATTGATAAATTGATTAAAAATTTAAAATTTATGAAAAAAAATTAAATTAAAATATGTATTTCAATATTTTATTTGATATTTCAATTTAATCCATTAAATTGATAAATTGATAAAAAAGTGAAAATAAAAAAAATTTTAAAATTTATGAAAAAAAATTAAATTCAATAATTTCAATATTTTATTTGATAATTCAATTTAATCCATTAAATTGATAAATTGAAAAAAAATTTAAAATTTATGAAAAAAAATTAAATTCAATAATTTCAATATTTTATTTGATAATTCAATTTAATCCATTAAATTGATAAATTGAAATAAAATTTAAAATTTATGAAAAAAAATTAAATTCAATAATTTCAATATTTTATTTGATAATTCAATTTAATCCATTAAATTGATAAATTGAATAAAAATTTAAAATTTATGAAATAAAATTAAATTAAAATATTTCAATATTTTATTTGATATTTCAATTAAATCCATTAAATTGATAGATTGAAAAAAAATTTAAAATTTATGAAAAAAAATTAAATTCAATAATTTCAATATTTTATTTGATATTTCAATTTAATCCATTAAATTGATAAATTGGAAAAAAAAGTGAAAATAAAAAAAATTTTAAAATTTATGAAAAAAAATTAAATTCAATAATTTCAATATTTTATTTGATAATTCAATTAAATCCATTAAATTGATAGATTGAAAAAAAATTTAAAATTTATGAAAAAAAATTAAATTCAATAATTTCAATATTTTATTTTATAATTCAATTTAATCCATTAAATTGATAAATTGAAGAAAAATTTAAAATTTATGAAAAAAAATTAAATTCAATAATTTCAATATTTTATTTGATAATTCAATTTAATATATTAAATTGATAAATTGATTAAAAATTTAAAATTTATGAAAAAAAATTAAATTAAAATATGTATTTCAATATTTTATTTGATATTTCAATTTAATCCATTAAATTGATAAATTGGAAAAAAAAGTGAAAATAAAAAAAATTTTAAAATTTATGAAAAAAAATTAAATTCAATAATTTCAATATTTTATTTGATATTTCAATTAAATCCATTAAATTGATAGATTGAAAAAAAATTTAAAATTTATGAAAAAAAATTAAATTCAATAATTTCAATATTTTATTTTATAATTCAATTTAATCCATTAAATTGATAAATTGAAGAAAAATTTAAAATTTATGAAAAAAAATTAAATTCAATAATTTCAATATTTTATTTGATAATTTAATTTAATCCATTAAATTGATAAATTGAATAAAAATTTAAAATTTATGAAAAAAAATTAAATTAAAATATTTCAATATTTTATTTGATATTTCAATTTAATCCATTAAATTGATAAATTGGAAAAAAAAGTGAAAATAAAAAAAATTTTAAAATTTATGAAAAAAAATTAAATTCAATAATTTCAATATTTTATTTGATATTTCAATTAAATCCATTAAATTGATAGATTGAAAAAAAATTTAAAATTTATGAAAAAAAATTAAATTCAATAATTTCAATATTTTATTTTATAATTCAATTTAATCCATTAAATTGATAAATTGAAGAAAAATTTAAAATTTATGAAAAAAAATTAAATTCAATAATTTCAATATTTTATTTGATAATTTAATTTAATCCATTAAATTGATAAATTGAATAAAAATTTAAAATTTATGAAAAAAAATTAAATTAAAATATTTCAATATTTTATTTGATATTTCAATTTAATCCATTAAATTGATAAATTGGAAAAAAAAGTGAAAATAAAAAAAATTTTAAAATTTATGAAAAAAAATTAAATTCAATAATTTCAATATTTTATTTGATATTTCAATTAAATCCATTAAATTGATAGATTGAAGAAAAATTTAAAATTTATGAAAAAAAATTAAATTCAATAATTTCAATATTTTATTTGATAATTCAATTTAATCCATTAAATTGATAAATTGAAATAAAATTTAAAATTTAAGAAAAAAAATTCAATTCAATAATTTCAATATTTTATTTGATATTTCAATTTAATCCATTAAATTGATAAATTGAATAAAAATTTAAAATTTATGAAAAAAAATTAAATTAAAATATTTCAATATTTTATTTGATATTTCAATTTAATCCATTAAATTGATAAATTGGAAAAAAAAGTGAAAATAAAAAAAATTTTAAAATTTATGAAAAAAAATTAAATTCAATAATTTCAATATTTTATTTGATATTTCAATTAAATCCATTAAATTGATAGATTGAAGAAAAATTTAAAATTTATGAAAAAAAATTAAATTCAATAATTTCAATATTTTATTTGATAATTCAATTTAATCCATTAAATTGATAAATTGAAATAAAATTTAAAATTTAAGAAAAAAAATTCAATTCAATAATTTCAATATTTTATTTGATATTTCAATTTAATCCATTAAATTGATAAATTGAATAAAAATTTAAAATTTATGAAAAAAAATTAAATTAAAATATTTCAATATTTTATTTGATATTTCAATTTAATCCATTAAATTGATAGATTGAAAAAAAATTTAAAATTTATGAAAAAAAATTAAATTCAATAATTTCAATATTTTATTTGATAATTCAATTTAATCCATTAAATTGATAAATTGGAAAAAATTTAAAATTTATGAAAAAAAATTAAATTCAATAATTTCAATATTTTATTTGATATTTCAATTAAATCCATTAAATTGATAGATTGAAAAAAAATTTAAAATTTATGAAAAAAAATTAAATTCAATAATTTCAATATTTTATTTGATAATTCAATTTAATCCATTAAATTGATAGATTGAAAAAAAATTTAAAATATATGAAAAAAAATTAAATTAAAATATTTCAATATTTTATTTGATATTTCAATTAAATCCATTAAATTGATAGATTGAAAAAAAATTTAAAATTTATGAAAAAAAATTAAATTCAATAATTTCAATATTTTATTTGATAATTCAATTTAATCCATTAAATTGATAAACTGAAGAAAAATTTAAAATTTATGAAAAAAAATTAAATTCAATAATTTCAATATTTTATTTGATAATTCAATTTAATATATTAAATTGATAAATTGATTAAAAAGTGAAAATAAAAAAAAATTTTAAAATTTATGAAAAAAAATTAAATTCAATAATTTCAATATTTTATTTGATAATTCAATTTAATATATTAAATTGATAAATTGATTAAAAAGTGAAAATAAAAAAAAATTTTAAAATTTATGAAAAAAAATTAAATTCAATAATTTCAATATTTTATTTGATAATTCAATTTAATCCATTAAATTGATAAATTGAAATAAAATTTAAAATTTATGAAAAAAAATTAAATTCAATAATTTCAATATTTTATTTGATAATTCAATTTAATCCATTAAATTGATAAATTGAATAAAAATTTAAAATTTATGAAAAAATATTAAATTAAAATATTTCAATATTTTATTTGATATTTCAATTAAATCCATTAAATTGATAGATTGAAAAAAAATTTAAAATTTATGAAAAAAAATTAAATTCATTAATTTCAATATTTTATTTGATATTTCAATTTAATCCATTAAATTGATAAATTGGAAAAAAAAGTGAAAATAAAAAAAATTTTAAAATTTATGAAAAAAAATTAAATTCAATAATTTCAATATTTTATTTGATATTTCAATTAAATCCATTAAATTGATAGATTGAAAAAAAATTTAAAATTTATGAAAAAAAATTAAATTCAATAATTTCAATATTTTATTTTATAATTCAATTTAATCCATTAAATTGATAAATTGAAGAAAAATTTAAAATTTATGAAAAAAAATTAAATTCAATAATTTCAATATTTTATTTGATAATTCAATTTAATATATTAAATTGATAAATTGATTAAAAATTTAAAATTTATGAAAAAAAATTAAATTAAAATATGTATTTCAATATTTTATTTGATATTTCAATTTAATCCATTAAATTGATAAATTGATAAAAAAGTGAAAATAAAAAAAATTTTAAAATTTATGAAAAAAAATTAAATTCAATAATTTCAATATTTTATTTGATAATTCAATTAAATCCATTAAATTGATAGATTGAAAAAAAATTTAAAATTTATGAAAAAAAATTAAATTCAATAATTTCAATATTTTATTTTATAATTCAATTTAATCCATTAAATTGATAAATTGAAGAAAAATTTAAAATTTATGAAAAAAAATTAAATTCAATAATTTCAATATTTTATTTGATAATTCAATTTAATATATTAAATTGATAAATTGATTAAAAATTTAAAATTTATGAAAAAAAATTAAATTAAAATATGTATTTCAATATTTTATTTGATATTTCAATTAAATCCATTAAATTGATAGATTGAAAAAAAATTTAAAATTTATGAAAAAAAATTAAATTCATTAATTTCAATATTTTATTTGATATTTCAATTTAATCCATTAAATTGATAAATTGGAAAAAAAAGTGAAAATAAAAAAAATTTTAAAATTTATGAAAAAAAATTAAATTCAATAATTTCAATATTTTATTTGATATTTCAATTAAATCCATTAAATTGATAGATTGAAAAAAAATTTAAAATTTATGAAAAAAAATTAAATTCAATAATTTCAATATTTTATTTTATAATTCAATTTAATCCATTAAATTGATAAATTTAAGAAAAATTTAAAATTTATGAAAAAAAATTAAATTCAATAATTTCAATATTTTATTTGATAATTCAATTTAATATATTAAATTGATAAATTGATTAAAAATTTAAAATTTATGAAAAAAAATTAAATTAAAATATGTATTTCAATATTTTATTTGATATTTCAATTTAATCCATTAAATTGATAAATTGATAAAAAAGTGAAAATAAAAAAAATTTTAAAATTTATGAAAAAAAATTAAATTCAATAATTTCAATATTTTATTTGATAATTCAATTTAATCCATTAAATTGATAAATTGAAAAAAAATTTAAAATTTATGAAAAAAAATTAAATTCAATAATTTCAATATTTTATTTGATAATTCAATTTAATCCATTAAATTGATAAATTGAAATAAAATTTAAAATTTATGAAAAAAAATTAAATTCAATAATTTCAATATTTTATTTGATAATTCAATTTAATCCATTAAATTGATAAATTGAATAAAAATTTAAAATTTATGAAAAAAAATTAAATTAAAATATTTCAATATTTTATTTGATATTTCAATTAAATCCATTAAATTGATAGATTGAAAAAAAATTTAAAATTTATGAAAAAAAATTAAATTCAATAATTTCAATATTTTATTTGATATTTCAATTTAATCCATTAAATTGATAAATTGGAAAAAAAAGTGAAAATAAAAAAAATTTTAAAATTTATGAAAAAAAATTAAATTCAATAATTTCAATATTTTATTTGATAATTCAATTAAATCCATTAAATTGATAGATTGAAAAAAAATTTAAAATTTATGAAAAAAAATTAAATTCAATAATTTCAATATTTTATTTTATAATTCAATTTAATCCATTAAATTGATAAATTGAAGAAAAATTTAAAATTTATGAAAAAAAATTAAATTCAATAATTTCAATATTTTATTTGATAATTCAATTTAATATATTAAATTGATAAATTGATTAAAAATTTAAAATTTATGAAAAAAAATTAAATTAAAATATGTATTTCAATATTTTATTTGATATTTCAATTTAATCCATTAAATTGATAAATTGGAAAAAAAAGTGAAAATAAAAAAAATTTTAAAATTTATGAAAAAAAATTAAATTCAATAATTTCAATATTTTATTTGATATTTCAATTAAATCCATTAAATTGATAGATTGAAAAAAAATTTAAAATTTATGAAAAAAAATTAAATTCAATAATTTCAATATTTTATTTTATAATTCAATTTAATCCATTAAATTGATAAATTGAAGAAAAATTTAAAATTTATGAAAAAAAATTAAATTCAATAATTTCAATATTTTATTTGATAATTTAATTTAATCCATTAAATTGATAAATTGAATAAAAATTTAAAATTTATGAAAAAAAATTAAATTAAAATATTTCAATATTTTATTTGATATTTCAATTTAATCCATTAAATTGATAAATTGGAAAAAAAAGTGAAAATAAAAAAAATTTTAAAATTTATGAAAAAAAATTAAATTCAATAATTTCAATATTTTATTTGATATTTCAATTAAATCCATTAAATTGATAGATTGAAGAAAAATTTAAAATTTATGAAAAAAAATTAAATTCAATAATTTCAATATTTTATTTGATAATTCAATTTAATCCATTAAATTGATAAATTGAAATAAAATTTAAAATTTAAGAAAAAAAATTCAATTCAATAATTTCAATATTTTATTTGATATTTCAATTTAATCCATTAAATTGATAAATTGAATAAAAATTTAAAATTTATGAAAAAAAATTAAATTAAAATATTTCAATATTTTATTTGATATTTCAATTTAATCCATTAAATTGATAAATTGGAAAAAAAAGTGAAAATAAAAAAAATTTTAAAATTTATGAAAAAAAATTAAATTCAATAATTTCAATATTTTATTTGATATTTCAATTAAATCCATTAAATTGATAGATTGAAGAAAAATTTAAAATTTATGAAAAAAAATTAAATTCAATAATTTCAATATTTTATTTGATAATTCAATTTAATCCATTAAATTGATAAATTGAAATAAAATTTAAAATTTAAGAAAAAAAATTCAATTCAATAATTTCAATATTTTATTTGATATTTCAATTTAATCCATTAAATTGATAAATTGAATAAAAATTTAAAATTTATGAAAAAAAATTAAATTAAAATATTTCAATATTTTATTTGATATTTCAATTTAATCCATTAAATTGATAAATTGAATAAAAATTTAAAATTTATGAAAAATAATTAAATTAAAATATTTCAATATTTTATTTGATATTTCAATTTAATCCATTAAATTGATAGATTGAAAAAAAATTTAAAATTTATGAAAAAAAATTAAATTCAATAATTTCAATATTTTATTTGATAATTCAATTTAATCCATTAAATTGATAAATTGGAAAAAATTTAAAATTTATGAAAAAAAATTAAATTCAATAATTTCAATATTTTATTTGATATTTCAATTAAATCCATTAAATTGATAGATTGAAAAAAAATTTAAAATTTATGAAAAAAAATTAAATTCAATAATTTCAATATTTTATTTGATAATTCAATTTAATCCATTAAATTGATAGATTGAAAAAAAATTTAAAATATATGAAAAAAAATTAAATTAAAATATTTCAATATTTTATTTGATATTTCAATTAAATCCATTAAATTGATAGATTGAAAAAAAATTTAAAATTTATGAAAAAAAATTAAATTCAATAATTTCAATATTTTATTTGATAATTCAATTTAATCCATTAAATTGATAAACTGAAGAAAAATTTAAAATTTATGAAAAAAAATTAAATTCAATAATTTCAATATTTTATTTGATAATTCAATTTAATATATTAAATTGATAAATTGATTAAAAAGTGAAAATAAAAAAAAATTTTAAAATTTATGAAAAAAAATTAAATTCAATAATTTCAATATTTTATTTGATAATTCAATTTAATATATTAAATTGATAAATTGATTAAAAAGTGAAAATAAAAAAAAATTTTAAAATTTATGAAAAAAAATTAAATTCAATAATTTCAATATTTTATTTGATAATTCAATTTAATCCATTAAATTGATAAATTGAAATAAAATTTAAAATTTATGAAAAAAAATTAAATTCAATAATTTCAATATTTTATTTGATAATTCAATTTAATCCATTAAATTGATAAATTGAATAAAAATTTAAAATTTATGAAAAAATATTAAATTAAAATATTTCAATATTTTATTTGATATTTCAATTAAATCCATTAAATTGATAGATTGAAAAAAAATTTAAAATTTATGAAAAAAAATTAAATTCATTAATTTCAATATTTTATTTGATATTTCAATTTAATCCATTAAATTGATAAATTGGAAAAAAAAGTGAAAATAAAAAAAATTTTAAAATTTATGAAAAAAAATTAAATTCAATAATTTCAATATTTTATTTGATATTTCAATTAAATCCATTAAATTGATAGATTGAAAAAAAATTTAAAATTTATGAAAAAAAATTAAATTCAATAATTTCAATATTTTATTTTATAATTCAATTTAATCCATTAAATTGATAAATTGAAGAAAAATTTAAAATTTATGAAAAAAAATTAAATTCAATAATTTCAATATTTTATTTGATAATTCAATTTAATATATTAAATTGATAAATTGATTAAAAATTTAAAATTTATGAAAAAAAATTAAATTAAAATATGTATTTCAATATTTTATTTGATATTTCAATTTAATCCATTAAATTGATAAATTGATAAAAAAGTGAAAATAAAAAAAATTTTAAAATTTATGAAAAAAAATTAAATTCAATAATTTCAATATTTTATTTGATAATTCAATTTAATCCATTAAATTGATAAATTGAAAAAAAATTTAAAATTTATGAAAAAAAATTAAATTCAATAATTTCAATATTTTATTTGATAATTCAATTTAATCCATTAAATTGATAGATTGAAAAAAAATTTAAAATTTATGAAAAAAAATTAAATTCAATAATTTCAATATTTTATTTGATAATTCAATTTAATCCATTAAATTGATAAATTGGAAAAAATTTAAAATTTATGAAAAAAAATTAAATTCAATAATTTCAATATTTTATTTGATAATTCAATTTAATATATTAAATTGATAAATTGATTAAAAAGTGAAAATAAAAAAAAATTTTAAAATTTATGAAAAAAAATTAAATTCAATAATTTCAATATTTTATTTGATAATTCAATTTAATCCATTAAATTGATAAATTGAATAAAAATTTAAAATTTATGAAAAAAAATTAAATTAAAATATTTCAATATTTTATTTGATATTTCAATTTAATCCATTAAATTGATAAATTGGAAAAAATTTAAAATTTACGAAAAAAAATTAAATTCAATAATTTCAATATTTTATTTGATAATTCAATTTAATATATTAAATTGATAAATTGATTAAAAAGTGAAAATAAAAAAAAATTTTAAAATTTATGAAAAAAAATTAAATTCAATAATTTCAATATTTTATTTGATAATTCAATTTAATCCATTAAATTGATAAATTGAATAAAAATTTAAAATTTATGAAAAAAAATTAAATTAAAATATTTCAATATTTTATTTGATATTTCAATTAAATCCATTAAATTGATAGATTGAAAAAAAATTTAAAATTTATGAAAAAAAATTAAATTCAATAATTTCAATATTTTATTTTATAATTCAATTTAATCCATTAAATTGATAAATTGAAGAAAAATTTAAAATTTAAGAAAAAAAATTCAATTCAATAATTTCAATATTTTATTTGATAATTCAATTTAATATATTAAATTGATAAATTGATTAAAAAGTGAAAATAAAAAAAAATTTTAAAATTTATGAAAAAAAATTAAATTCAATAATTTCAATATTTTATTTGATAATTCAATTTAATCCATTAAATTGATAAATTGAAATAAAATTTAAAATTTAAGAAAAAAAATTCAATTCAATAATTTCAATATTTTATTTGATATTTCAATTTAATCCATTAAATTGATAAATTGAATAAAAATTTAAAATTTATGAAAAAAAATTAAATTAAAATATTTCAATATTTTATTTGATATTTCAATTTAATCCATTAAATTGATAAATTGAATAAAAATTTAAAATTTATGAAAAAAAATTAAATTAAAATATTTCAATATTTTATTTGATATTTCAATTTAATCCATTAAATTGATAAATTGGAAAAAAAAGTGAAAATAAAAAAAATTTTAAAATTTATGAAAAAAAATTAAATTCAATAATTTCAATATTTTATTTGATAATTCAATTTAATCCATTAAATTGATAAATTGAATAAAAATTTAAAATTTATGAAAAAAAATTAAATTAAAATATTTCAATATTTTATTTGATATTTCAATTTAATCCATTAAATTGATAAATTGGAAAAAAAAGTGAAAATAAAAAAAATTTTAAAATTTATGAAAAAAAATTAAATTCAATAATTTCAATATTTTATTTGATATTTCAATTAAATCCATTAAATTGATAGATTGAAGAAAAATTTAAAATTTATGAAAAAAAATTAAATTCAATAATTTCAATATTTTATTTGATAATTCAATTTAATCAAATAAATCGATAAATTGATAAAAAAGTGAAAATAAAAAAAATTTTAAAATTTATGAAAAAAAATTAAATTCAATAATTTCAATATTTTATTTGATAATTCAATTTAATCCATTAAATTGATAAATTGAATAAAAATTTAAAATTTATGAAAAAAAATTAAATTAAAATATTTCAATATTTTATTTGATATTTCAATTAAATCCATTAAATTGATAGATTGAAAAAAAATTTAAAATTTATGAAAAAAAATTAAATTCAATAATTTCAATATTTTATTTGATAATTCAATTTAATCCATTAAATTGATAAACTGAATAAAAATTTAAAATTTATGAAAAAAAATTAAATTCAATAATTTCAATATTTTATTTGATAATTCAATTTAATCCATTAAATTGATAAATTGAATAAAATTTTAAAATTTATGAAAAAAAATTAAATTCAATAATTTCAATATTTTATTTGATAATTCAATTTAATCCATTAAATTGATAAATTGAAGAAAAATTTAAAATTTATGAAAAAAAATTAAATTCAATAATTTCAATATTTTATTTGATAATTCAATTTAATATATTAAATTGATAAATTGAATAAAAATTTAAAATTTATGAAAAAAAATTAAATTAAAATATTTCAATATTTTATTTGATAATTCAATTTAATCCATTAAATTGATAAATTGAATAAAAATTTAAAATTTATGAAAAAAAATTAAATTAAAATATTTCAATATTTTATTTGATATTTCAATTAAATCCATTAAATTGATAGATTGAAAAAAAATTTAAAATTTATGAAAAAAAATTAAATTCAATAATTTCAATATTTTATTTGATAATTCAATTTAATCCATTAAATTAATAAATTGAAGAAAAATTTAAAATTTATGAAAAAAAATTAAATTCAATAATTTCAATATTTTATTTGATAATTCAATTTAATATATTAAATTGATAAATTGATTAAAAAGTGAAAATAAAAAAAAATTTTAAAATTTATGAAAAAAAATTAAATTCAATAATTTCAATATTTTATTTGATAATTCAATTTAATCCATTAAATTGATAAATTGAATAAAAATTTAAAATTTATGAAAAAAAATTAAATTAAAATATTTCAATATTTTATTTGATATTTCAATTAAATCCATTAAATTGATAGATTGAAAAAAAATTTAAAATTTATGAAAAAAAATTAAATTCAATAATTTCAATATTTTATTTGATATTTCAATTTAATCCATTAAATTGATAAATTGGAAAAAAAAGTGAAAATAAAAAAAATTTTAAAATTTATGAAAAAAAATTAAATTCAATAATTTCAATATTTTATTTGATATTTCAATTAAATCCATTAAATTGATAGATTGAAAAAAAATTTAAAATTTATGAAAAAAAATTAAATTCAATAATTTCAATATTTTATTTTATAATTCAATTTAATCCATTAAATTGATAAATTGAAGAAAAATTTAAAATTTATGAAAAAAAATTAAATTCAATAATTTCAATATTTTATTTGATAATTCAATTTAATATATTAAATTGATAAATTGATTAAAAATTTAAAATTTATGAAAAAAAATTAAATTAAAATATGTATTTCAATATTTTATTTGATATTTCAATTTAATCCATTAAATTGATAAATTGATAAAAAAGTGAAAATAAAAAAAATTTTAAAATTTATGAAAAAAAATTAAATTCAATAATTTCAATATTTTATTTGATAATTCAATTTAATCCATTAAATTGATAAATTGAATAAAAATTTAAAATTTATGAAAAAAAATTAAATTAAAATATTTCAATATTTTATTTGATATTTCAATTAAATCCATTAAATTGATAGATTGAAAAAAAATTTAAAATTTATGAAAAAAAATTAAATTAAAATATTTCAATATTTTATTTGATATTTCAATTAAATCCATTAAATTGATAGATTGAAAAAAAATTTAAAATTTATGAAAAAAAATTAAATTCAATAATTTCAATATTTTATTTGATAATTCAATTTAATCCATTAAATTGATAAACTGAATAAAAATTTAAAATTTATGAAAAAAAATTAAATTAAAATATTTCAATATTTTATTTGATATTTCAATTTAATCCATTAAATTGATAAATTGATAAAACGTGAAAATAAAAAAAATTTTAAAATTTATGAAAAAAAATTAAATTCAATAATTTCAATATTTTATTTGATAATTCAATTTAATCCATTAAATTGATAAATTGAATAAAAATTTAAAATTTATGAAAAAAAATTAAATTAAAATATTTCAATATTTTATTTGATATTTCAATTAAATCCATTAAATTGATAGATTGAAAAAAAATTTAAAATTTATGAAAAAAAATTAAATTCAATAATTTCAATATTTTATTTGATAATTCAATTTAATCCATTAAATTGATAAATTGGAAAAAAAAGTGAAAATAAAAAAAATTTTAAAATTTATGAAAAAAAATTAAATTCAATAATTTCAATATTTTATTTGATATTTCAATTAAATCCATTAAATTGATAGATTGAAAAAAATTTAAAATTTATGAAAAAAAATTAAATTCAATAATTTCAATATTTTATTTTATAATTCAATTTAATACATTAAATTGATAAATTGAAGAAAAATTTAAAATTTATGAAAAAAAATTAAATTCAATAATTTCAATATTTTATTTGATAATTCAATTTAATATATTAAATTGATAAATTGATTAAAAATTTAAAATTTATGAAAAAAAATTAAATTAAAATATGTATTTCAATATTTTATTTGATATTTCAATTTAATCCATTAAATTGATAAATTGATAAAAAAGTGAAAATAAAAAAAATTTTAAAATTTATGAAAAAAAATTAAATTCAATAATTTCAATATTTTATTTGATATTTCAATTAAATCCATTAAATTGATAGATTGAAAAAAAATTTAAAATTTATGAAAAAAAATTAAATTCAATAATTTCAATATTTTATTTGATATTTCAATTAAATCCATTAAATTGATAGATTGAAAAAAAATTAAATTCAATAATTTCAATATTTTATTTGATAATTCAATTTAATCCATTAAATTGATAAATTGAAGAAAAATTTAAAATTTATGAAAAAAAATTAAATTCAATAATTTCAATATTTTATTTGATAATTCAATTTAATATATTAAATTGATAAATTGAATAAAAATTTAAAATTTATGAAAAAAAATTAAATTAAAATATTTCAATATTTTATTTGATAATTCAATTTAATCCATTAAATTGATAAATTGAATAAAAATTTAAAATTTATGAAAAAAAATTAAATTAAAATATTTCAATATTTTATTTGATATTTCAATTAAATCCATTTAATTGATAGATTGAAAAAAAATTTAAAATTTATGAAAAAAAATTAAATTCAATAATTTCAATATTTTATTTGATAATTCAATTTAATCCATTAAATTAATAAATTGAAGAAAAATTTAAAATTTATGAAAAAAAATTAAATTCAATAATTTCAATATTTTATTTGATAATTCAATTTAATCCATTAAATTGATAAATTGAAATAAAATTTAAAATTTAAGAAAAAAAATTCAATTCAATAATTTCAATATTTTATTTGATAATTCAATTTAATATATTAAATTGATAAATTGATTAAAAAGTGAAAATAAAAAAAAATTTTAAAATTTATGAAAAAAAATTAAATTCAATAATTTCAATATTTTATTTGATAATTCAATTTAATCCATTAAATTGATAAATTGAAATAAAATTTAAAATTTAAGAAAAAAAATTCAATTCAATAATTTCAATATTTTATTTGATATTTCAATTTAATCCATTAAATTGATAAATTGAATAAAAATTTAAAATTTATGAAAAAAAATTAAATTAAAATATTTCAATATTTTATTTGATATTTCAATTTAATCCATTAAATTGATAAATTGAATAAAAATTTAAAATTTATGAAAAAAAATTAAATTCAATAATTTCAATATTTTATTTGATATTTCAATTAAATCCATTAAATTGATAGATTGAAAAAAAATTTAAAATTTATGAAAAAAAATTAAATTCAATAATTTCAATATTTTATTTTATAATTCAATTTAATCCATTAAATTGATAAATTGAAGAAAAATTTAAAATTTATGAAAAAAAATTAAATTCAATAATTTCAATATTTTATTTGATAATTCAATTTAATATATTAAATTGATAAATTGATTAAAAATTTAAAATTTATGAAAAAAAATTAAATTAAAATATGTATTTCAATATTTTATTTGATATTTCAATTTAATCCATTAAATTGATAAATTGATAAAAAAGTGAAAATAAAAAAAATTTTAAAATTTATGAAAAAAAATTAAATTCAATAATTTCAATATTTTATTTGATAATTCAATTTAATCCATTAAATTGATAAATTGAATAAAAATTTAAAATTTATGAAAAAAAATTAAATTAAAATATTTCAATATTTTATTTGATATTTCAATTAAATCCATTAAATTGATAGATTGAAAAAAAATTTAAAATTTATGAAAAAAAATTAAATTAAAATATTTCAATATTTTATTTGATATTTCAATTAAATCCATTAAATTGATAGATTGAAAAAAAATTTAAAATTTATGAAAAAAAATTAAATTCAATAATTTCAATATTTTATTTGATAATTCAATTTAATCCATTAAATTGATAAACTGAATAAAAATTTAAAATTTATGAAAAAAAATTAAATTAAAATATTTCAATATTTTATTTGATATTTCAATTTAATCCATTAAATTGATAAATTGATAAAACGTGAAAATAAAAAAAATTTTAAAATTTATGAAAAAAAATTAAATTCAATAATTTCAATATTTTATTTGATAATTCAATTTAATCCATTAAATTGATAAATTGAATAAAAATTTAAAATTTATGAAAAAAAATTAAATTAAAATATTTCAATATTTTATTTGATATTTCAATTAAATCCATTAAATTGATAGATTGAAAAAAAATTTAAAATTTATGAAAAAAAATTAAATTCAATAATTTCAATATTTTATTTGATAATTCAATTTAATCCATTAAATTGATAAATTGGAAAAAAAAGTGAAAATAAAAAAAATTTTAAAATTTATGAAAAAAAATTAAATTCAATAATTTCAATATTTTATTTGATATTTCAATTAAATCCATTAAATTGATAGATTGAAAAAAATTTAAAATTTATGAAAAAAAATTAAATTCAATAATTTCAATATTTTATTTTATAATTCAATTTAATACATTAAATTGATAAATTGAAGAAAAATTTAAAATTTATGAAAAAAAATTAAATTCAATAATTTCAATATTTTATTTGATAATTCAATTTAATATATTAAATTGATAAATTGATTAAAAATTTAAAATTTATGAAAAAAAATTAAATTAAAATATGTATTTCAATATTTTATTTGATATTTCAATTTAATCCATTAAATTGATAAATTGATAAAAAAGTGAAAATAAAAAAAATTTTAAAATTTATGAAAAAAAATTAAATTCAATAATTTCAATATTTTATTTGATATTTCAATTAAATCCATTAAATTGATAGATTGAAAAAAAATTTAAAATTTATGAAAAAAAATTAAATTCAATAATTTCAATATTTTATTTGATATTTCAATTAAATCCATTAAATTGATAGATTGAAAAAAAATTAAATTCAATAATTTCAATATTTTATTTGATAATTCAATTTAATCCATTAAATTGATAAATTGAAGAAAAATTTAAAATTTATGAAAAAAAATTAAATTCAATAATTTCAATATTTTATTTGATAATTCAATTTAATATATTAAATTGATAAATTGAATAAAAATTTAAAATTTATGAAAAAAAATTAAATTAAAATATTTCAATATTTTATTTGATAATTCAATTTAATCCATTAAATTGATAAATTGAATAAAAATTTAAAATTTATGAAAAAAAATTAAATTAAAATATTTCAATATTTTATTTGATATTTCAATTAAATCCATTTAATTGATAGATTGAAAAAAAATTTAAAATTTATGAAAAAAAATTAAATTCAATAATTTCAATATTTTATTTGATAATTCAATTTAATCCATTAAATTAATAAATTGAAGAAAAATTTAAAATTTATGAAAAAAAATTAAATTCAATAATTTCAATATTTTATTTGATAATTCAATTTAATCCATTAAATTGATAAATTGAAATAAAATTTAAAATTTAAGAAAAAAAATTCAATTCAATAATTTCAATATTTTATTTGATAATTCAATTTAATATATTAAATTGATAAATTGATTAAAAAGTGAAAATAAAAAAAAATTTTAAAATTTATGAAAAAAAATTAAATTCAATAATTTCAATATTTTATTTGATAATTCAATTTAATCCATTAAATTGATAAATTGAAATAAAATTTAAAATTTAAGAAAAAAAATTCAATTCAATAATTTCAATATTTTATTTGATATTTCAATTTAATCCATTAAATTGATAAATTGAATAAAAATTTAAAATTTATGAAAAAAAATTAAATTAAAATATTTCAATATTTTATTTGATATTTCAATTTAATCCATTAAATTGATAAATTGAATAAAAATTTAAAATTTATGAAAAAAAATTAAATTAAAATATTTCAATATTTTATTTGATATTTCAATTTAATCCATTAAATTGATAAATTGGAAAAAAAAGTGAAAATAAAAAAAATTTTAAAATTTATGAAAAAAAATTAAATTCAATAATTTCAATATTTTATTTGATAATTCAATTTAATCCATTAAATTGATAAATTGAATAAAAATTTAAAATTTATGAAAAAAAATTAAATTAAAATATTTCAATATTTTATTTGATATTTCAATTTAATCCATTAAATTGATAAATTGGAAAAAAAAGTGAAAATAAAAAAAATTTTAAAATTTATGAAAAAAAATTAAATTCAATAATTTCAATATTTTATTTGATATTTCAATTAAATCCATTAAATTGATAGATTGAAGAAAAATTTAAAATTTATGAAAAAAAATTAAATTCAATAATTTCAATATTTTATTTGATAATTCAATTTAATCAAATAAATCGATAAATTGATAAAAAAGTGAAAATAAAAAAAATTTTAAAATTTATGAAAAAAAATTAAATTCAATAATTTCAATATTTTATTTGATAATTCAATTTAATCCATTAAATTGATAAATTGAATAAAAATTTAAAATTTATGAAAAAAAATTAAATTAAAATATTTCAATATTTTATTTGATATTTCAATTAAATCCATTAAATTGATAGATTGAAAAAAAATTTAAAATTTATGAAAAAAAATTAAATTCAATAATTTCAATATTTTATTTGATAATTCAATTTAATCCATTAAATTGATAAACTGAATAAAAATTTAAAATTTATGAAAAAAAATTAAATTCAATAATTTCAATATTTTATTTGATAATTCAATTTAATCCATTAAATTGATAAATTGAATAAAATTTTAAAATTTATGAAAAAAAATTAAATTAAAATATTTCAATATTTTATTTGATATTTCAATTAAATCCATTAAATTGATAGATTGAAAAAAAATTTAAAATTTATGAAAAAAAATTAAATTCAATAATTTCAATATTTTATTTGATATTTCAATTAAATCCATTAAATTGATATATTGAAAAAAAATTTAAAATTTATGAAAAAAAATTAAATTCAATAATTTCAATATTTTATTTGATATTTCAATTAAATCCATTAAATTGATAGATTGAAAAAAAATTTAAAATTTATGAAAAAAAATTAAATTCAATAATTTCAATATTTTATTTGATAATTCAATTTAATCCATTAAATTGATAAATTGAAGAAAAATTTAAAATTTATGAAAAAAAATTAAATTCAATAATTTCAATATTTTATTTGATAATTCAATTTAATATATTAAATTGATAAATTGAATAAAAATTTAAAATTTATGAAAAAAAATTAAATTAAAATATTTCAATATTTTATTTGATAATTCAATTTAATCCATTAAATTGATAAATTGAATAAAAATTTAAAATTTATGAAAAAAAATTAAATTAAAATATTTCAATATTTTATTTGATATTTCAATTTAATCCATTAAATTGATAAATTGGAAAAAAAAGTGAAAATAAAAAAAATTTTAAAATTTATGAAAAAAAATTAAATTCAATAATTTCAATATTTTATTTGATATTTCAATTAAATCCATTAAATTGATAGATTGAAGAAAAATTTAAAATTTATGAAAAAAAATTAAATTCAATAATTTCAATATTTTATTTGATAATTCAATTTAATCAAATAAATCGATAAATTGATAAAAAAGTGAAAATAAAAAAAATTTTAAAATTTATGAAAAAAAATTAAATTCAATAATTTCAATATTTTATTTGATAATTCAATTTAATCCATTAAATTGATAAATTGAATAAAAATTTAAAATTTATGAAAAAAAATTAAATTAAAATATTTCAATATTTTATTTGATATTTCAATTAAATCCATTAAATTGATAGATTGAAAAAAAATTTAAAATTTATGAAAAAAAATTAAATTCAATAATTTCAATATTTTATTTGATAATTCAATTTAATCCATTAAATTGATAAACTGAATAAAAATTTAAAATTTATGAAAAAAAATTAAATTCAATAATTTCAATATTTTATTTGATAATTCAATTTAATCCATTAAATTGATAAATTGAATAAAAATTTAAAATTTATGAAAAAAAATTAAATTAAAATATTTCAATATTTTATTTGATATTTCAATTAAATCCATTAAATTGATAGATTGAAAAAAAATTTAAAATTTATGAAAAAAAATTAAATTCAATAATTTCAATATTTTATTTGATATTTCAATTTAATCCATTAAATTGATAAATTGATAAAAAAGTGAAAATAAAAAAAATTTTAAAATTTATGAAAAAAAATTAAATTCAATAATTTCAATATTTTATTTGATATTTCAATTAAATCCATTAAATTGATAGATTGAAAAAAAATTTAAAATTTATGAAAAAAAATTAAATTCAATAATTTCAATATTTTATTTGATATTTCAATTAAATCCATTAAATTGATAGATTGAAAAAAAATTTAAAATTTATGAAAAAAAATTAAATTAAAATATTTCAATATTTTATTTGATATTTCAATTTAATCCATTAAATTGATAAATTGGAAAAAAAAGTGAAAATAAAAAAAATTTTAAAATTTATGAAAAAAAATTAAATTCAATAATTTCAATATTTTATTTGATAATTCAATTTAATCCATTAAATTGATAAATTGAATAAAAATTTAAAATTTATGAAAAAAAATTAAATTAAAATATTTCAATATTTTATTTGATATTTCAATTTAATCCATTAAATTGATAAATTGGAAAAAAAAGTGAAAATAAAAAAAATTTTAAAATTTATGAAAAAAAATTAAATTCAATAATTTCAATATTTTATTTGATATTTCAATTAAATCCATTAAATTGATAGATTGAAGAAAAATTTAAAATTTATGAAAAAAAATTAAATTCAATAATTTCAATATTTTATTTGATAATTCAATTTAATCAAATAAATCGATAAATTGATAAAAAAGTGAAAATAAAAAAAATTTTAAAATTTATGAAAAAAAATTAAATTCAATAATTTCAATATTTTATTTGATAATTCAATTTAATCCATTAAATTGATAAATTGAATAAAAATTTAAAATTTATGAAAAAAAATTAAATTAAAATATTTCAATATTTTATTTGATATTTCAATTAAATCCATTAAATTGATAGATTGAAAAAAAATTTAAAATTTATGAAAAAAAATTAAATTCAATAATTTCAATATTTTATTTGATAATTCAATTTAATCCATTAAATTGATAAACTGAATAAAAATTTAAAATTTATGAAAAAAAATTAAATTCAATAATTTCAATATTTTATTTGATAATTCAATTTAATCCATTAAATTGATAAATTGAATAAAATTTTAAAATTTATGAAAAAAAATTAAATTAAAATATTTCAATATTTTATTTGATATTTCAATTAAATCCATTAAATTGATAGATTGAAAAAAAATTTAAAATTTATGAAAAAAAATTAAATTCAATAATTTCAATATTTTATTTGATATTTCAATTAAATCCATTAAATTGATATATTGAAAAAAAATTTAAAATTTATGAAAAAAAATTAAATTCAATAATTTCAATATTTTATTTGATATTTCAATTAAATCCATTAAATTGATAGATTGAAAAAAAATTTAAAATTTATGAAAAAAAATTAAATTCAATAATTTCAATATTTTATTTGATAATTCAATTTAATCCATTAAATTGATAAATTGAAGAAAAATTTAAAATTTATGAAAAAAAATTAAATTCAATAATTTCAATATTTTATTTGATAATTCAATTTAATATATTAAATTGATAAATTGAATAAAAATTTAAAATTTATGAAAAAAAATTAAATTAAAATATTTCAATATTTTATTTGATAATTCAATTTAATCCATTAAATTGATAAATTGAATAAAAATTTAAAATTTATGAAAAAAAATTAAATTAAAATATTTCAATATTTTATTTGATATTTCAATTTAATCCATTAAATTGATAAATTGGAAAAAAAAGTGAAAATAAAAAAAATTTTAAAATTTATGAAAAAAAATTAAATTCAATAATTTCAATATTTTATTTGATATTTCAATTAAATCCATTAAATTGATAGATTGAAGAAAAATTTAAAATTTATGAAAAAAAATTAAATTCAATAATTTCAATATTTTATTTGATAATTCAATTTAATCAAATAAATCGATAAATTGATAAAAAAGTGAAAATAAAAAAAATTTTAAAATTTATGAAAAAAAATTAAATTCAATAATTTCAATATTTTATTTGATAATTCAATTTAATCCATTAAATTGATAAATTGAATAAAAATTTAAAATTTATGAAAAAAAATTAAATTAAAATATTTCAATATTTTATTTGATATTTCAATTAAATCCATTAAATTGATAGATTGAAAAAAAATTTAAAATTTATGAAAAAAAATTAAATTCAATAATTTCAATATTTTATTTGATAATTCAATTTAATCCATTAAATTGATAAACTGAATAAAAATTTAAAATTTATGAAAAAAAATTAAATTCAATAATTTCAATATTTTATTTGATAATTCAATTTAATCCATTAAATTGATAAATTGAATAAAAATTTAAAATTTATGAAAAAAAATTAAATTAAAATATTTCAATATTTTATTTGATATTTCAATTAAATCCATTAAATTGATAGATTGAAAAAAAATTTAAAATTTATGAAAAAAAATTAAATTCAATAATTTCAATATTTTATTTGATATTTCAATTTAATCCATTAAATTGATAAATTGATAAAAAAGTGAAAATAAAAAAAATTTTAAAATTTATGAAAAAAAATTAAATTCAATAATTTCAATATTTTATTTGATATTTCAATTAAATCCATTAAATTGATAGATTGAAAAAAAATTTAAAATTTATGAAAAAAAATTAAATTCAATAATTTCAATATTTTATTTGATATTTCAATTAAATCCATTAAATTGATAGATTGAAAAAAAATTTAAAATTTATGAAAAAAAATTAAATTCAATAATTTCAATATTTTATTTGATAATTCAATTTAATCCATTAAATTGATAAATTGAAGAAAAATTTAAAATTTATGAAAAAAAATTAAATTCAATAATTTCAATATTTTATTTGATAATTCAATTTAATATATTAAATTGATAAATTGAATAAAAATTTAAAATTTATGAAAAAAAATTAAATTAAAATATTTCAATATTTTATTTGATAATTCAATTTAATATATTAAATTGATAAATTGATTAAAAAGTGAAAATAAAAAAAAATTTTAAAATTTATGAAAAAAAATTAAATTCAATAATTTCAATATTTTATTTGATAATTCAATTTAATCCATTAAATTGATAAATTGAAATAAAATTTAAAATTTAAGAAAAAAAATTCAATTCAATAATTTCAATATTTTATTTGATATTTCAATTTAATCCATTAAATTGATAAATTGAATAAAAATTTAAAATTTATGAAAAAAAATTAAATTAAAATATTTCAATATTTTATTTGATATTTCAATTTAATCCATTAAATTGATAAATTGATAAAAAAGTGAAAATAAAAAAAATTTTAAAATTTATGAAAAAAAATTAAATTCAATAATTTCAATATTTTATTTGATATTTCAATTAAATCCATTAAATTGATAGATTGAAAAAAAATTTAAAATTTATGAAAAAAAATTAAATTCAATAATTTCAATATTTTATTTGATATTTCAATTAAATCCATTAAATTGATAGATTGAAAAAAAATTTAAAATTTATGAAAAAAAATTAAATTCAATAATTTCAATATTTTATTTGATAATTCAATTTAATCCATTAAATTGATAAATTGAAGAAAAATTTAAAATTTATGAAAAAAAATTAAATTCAATAATTTCAATATTTTATTTGATAATTCAATTTAATATATTAAATTGATAAATTGAATAAAAATTTAAAATTTATGAAAAAAAATTAAATTAAAATATTTCAATATTTTATTTGATAATTCAATTTAATCCATTAAATTGATAAATTGAATAAAAATTTAAAATTTATGAAAAAAAATTAAATTAAAATATTTCAATATTTTATTTGATATTTCAATTTAATCCATTAAATTGATAGATTGAAAAAAAATTTAAAATTTATGAAAAAAAATTAAATTCAATAATTTCTATATTTTATTTGATAATTCAATTTAATCCATTAAATTGATAAATTGAAGAAAAATTTAAAATTTATGAATTAAATTAAATTCAATAATTTCAATATTTTATTTGATATTTCAATTTAATCCATTAAATTGATAAATTGATAAAAAAGTGAAAATAAAAAAAATTTTAAAATTTATGAAAAAAAATTAAATTCAATAATTTCAATATTTTATTTGATAATTCAATTTAATCCATTAAATTGATAAACTGAATAAAAATTTAAAATTTATGAAAAAAAATTAAATTAAAATATTTCAATATTTTATTTGATATTTCAATTTAATCCATTAAATTGATAAATTGATAAAAAAGTGAAAATAAAAAAAATTTTAAAATTTATGAAAAAAAATTAAATTCAATAATTTCAATATTTTATTTGATAATTCAATTTAATCCATTAAATTGATAAATTGAATAAAAATTTAAAATTTATGAAAAAAAATTAAATTAAAATATTTCAATATTTTATTTGATATTTCAATTAAATCCATTAAATTGATAGATTGAAAAAAAATTTAAAATTTATGAAAAAAAATTAAATTCAATAATTTCAATATTTTATTTGATATTTCAATTTAATCCATTAAATTGATAAATTGAATAAAAATTTAAAATTTATGAAAAAAAATTAAATTAAAATATTTCAATATTTTATTTGATATTTCAATTAAATCCATTAAATTGATAGATTGAAAAAAAATTTAAAATTTATGAAAAAAAATTAAATTAAAATATTTCAATATTTTATTTGATATTTCAATTAAATCCATTAAATTGATAAATTGATAAAAAAGTGAAAATAAAAAAAATTTTAAAATTTATGAAAAAAAATTAAATTCAATAATTTCAATATTTTATTTGATATTTCAATTAAATCCATTAAATTGATAGATTGAAAAAAAATTTAAAATTTATGAAAAAAAATTAAATTCAATAATTTCAATATTTTATTTGATATTTCAATTAAATCCATTAAATTGATAGATTGAAAAAAAATTTAAAATTTATGAAAAAAAATTAAATTCAATAATTTCAATATTTTATTTGATAATTCAATTTAATCCATTAAATTGATAAATTGAAGAAAAATTTAAAATTTATGAAAAAAAATTAAATTCAATAATTTCAATATTTTATTTGATAATTCAATTTAATATATTAAATTGATAAATTGAATAAAAATTTAAAATTTATGAAAAAAAATTAAATTAAAATATTTCAATATTTTATTTGATAATTCAATTTAATCCATTAAATTGATAAATTGAATAAAAATTTAAAATTTATGAAAAAAAATTAAATTAAAATATTTCAATATTTTATTTGATATTTCAATTAAATCCATTAAATTGATAGATTGAAAAAAAATTTAAAATTTATGAAAAAAAATTAAATTCAATAATTTCAATATTTTATTTGATAATTCAATTTAATCCATTAAATTAATAAATTGAAGAAAAATTTAAAATTTATGAAAAAAAATTAAATTCAATAATTTCAATATTTTATTTGATAATTCAATTTAATATATTAAATTGATAAATTGATTAAAAAGTGAAAATAAAAAAAAATTTTAAAATTTATGAAAAAAAATTAAATTCAATAATTTCAATATTTTATTTGATAATTCAATTTAATCCATTAAATTGATAAATTGAAATAAAATTTAAAATTTAAGAAAAAAAATTCAATTCAATAATTTCAATATTTTATTTGATATTTCAATTTAATCCATTAAATTGATAAATTGAATAAAAATTTAAAATTTATGAAAAAAAATTAAATTAAAATATTTCAATATTTTATTTGATATTTCAATTTAATCCATTAAATTGATAGATTGAAAAAAAATTTAAAATTTATGAAAAAAAATTAAATTCAATAATTTCTATATTTTATTTGATAATTCAATTTAATCCATTAAATTGATAAATTGAAGAAAAATTTAAAATTTATGAATTAAATTAAATTCAATAATTTCAATATTTTATTTGATATTTCAATTTAATCCATTAAATTGATAAATTGATAAAAAAGTGAAAATAAAAAAAATTTTAAAATTTATGAAAAAAAATTAAATTCAATAATTTCAATATTTTATTTGATAATTCAATTTAATCCATTAAATTGATAAATTGAATAAAAATTTAAAATTTATGAAAAAAAATTAAATTAAAATATTTCAATATTTTATTTGATATTTCAATTAAATCCATTAAATTGATAGATTGAAAAAAAATTTAAAATTTATGAAAAAAAATTAAATTCAATAATTTCAATATTTTATTTGATATTTCAATTTAATCCATTAAATTGATAAATTGGAAAAAAAAGTGAAAATAAAAAAAATTTTAAAATTTATGAAAAAAAATTAAATTCAATAATTTCAATATTTTATTTGATATTTCAATTAAATCCATTAAATTGATAGATTGAAAAAAAATTTAAAATTTATGAAAAAAAAATTAAATTCAATAATTTCAATATTTTATTTGATAATTCAATTTAATATATTAAATTGATAAATTGAAGAAAAATTTAAAATTTATGAAAAAAAATTAAATTCAATAATTTCAATATTTTATTTGATAATTCAATTTAATCCATTAAATTGATAAATTGAAATAAAATTTAAAATTTAAGAAAAAAAATTCAATTCAATAATTTCAATATTTTATTTGATATTTCAATTTAATCCATTAAATTGATAAATTGAATAAAAATTTAAAATTTATGAAAAAAAATTAAATTAAAATATTTCAATATTTTATTTGATATTTCAATTTAATCCATTAAATTGATAAATTGAATAAAAATTTAAAATTTATGAAAAAAAATTAAATTCAATAATTTCAATATTTTATTTGATAATTCAATTTAATCCATTAACTTGATAAATTGGAAAAAATTTAAAATTTATGAAAAAAAATTAAATTCAATAATTTCAATATTTTATTTGATAATTCAATTTAATCCATTAAATTGATAAATTGAAGAAAAATTTAAAATTTATGAAAAAAAATTAAATTCAATAATTTCAATATTTTATTTGATAATTCAATTTAATATATTAAATTGATAAATTGATTAAAAAGTGAAAATAAAAAAAATTTTAAAATTTATGAAAAAAAATTAAATTCAATAATTTCAATATTTTATTTGATAATTCAATTTAATCCATTAAATTGATAAATTGAATAAAAATTTAAAATTTATGAAAAAAAATTAAATTAAAATATTTCAATATTTTATTTGATATTTCAATTAAATCCATTAAATTGATAGATTGAAAAAAAATTTAAAATTTATGAAAAAAAATTAAATTCAATAATTTCAATATTTTATTTGATAATTCAATTTAATATATTAAATTGATAAATTGATTAAAAAGTGAAAATAAAAAAAAATTTTAAAATTTATGAAAAAAAATTAAATTCAATAATTTCAATATTTTATTTGATAATTCAATTTAATCCATTAAATTGATAAATTGAATAAAAATTTAAAATTTATGAAAAAAAATTAAATTAAAATATTTCAATATTTTATTTGATATTTCAATTTAATCCATTAAATTGATAAATTGGAAAAAAAAGTGAAAATAAAAAAAATTTTAAAATTTATGAAAAAAAATTAAATTCAATAATTTCAATATTTTATTTGATATTTCAATTAAATCCATTAAATTGATAGATTGAAGAAAAATTTAAAATTTATGAAAAAAAATTAAATTCAATAATTTCAATATTTTATTTGATAATTCAATTTAATATATTAAATTGATAAATTGATTAAAAAGTGAAAATAAAAAAAATTTTAAAATTTATGAAAAAAAATTTAATTCAATAATTTCAATATTTTATTTGATAATTCAATTTAATCCATTAAATTGATAAATTGAAATAAAATTTAAAATTTAAGAAAAAAAATTCAATTCAATAATTTCAATATTTTATTTGATATTTCAATTTAATCCATTAAATTGATAAATTGAATAAAAATTTAAAATTTATGAAAAAAAATTAAATTAAAATATTTCAATATTTTATTTGATATTTCAATTAAATCCATTAAATTGATAGATTGAAAAAAAATTTAAAATTTATGAAAAAAAATTAAATTAAAATATTTCAATATTTTATTTGATATTTCAATTAAATCCATTAAATTGATAGATTGAAAAAAAATTTAAAATTTATGAAAAAAAATTAAATTCAATAATTTCAATATTTTATTTGATAATTCAATTTAATCCATTAAATTGATAAACTGAATAAAAATTTAAAATTTATGAAAAAAAATTAAATTAAAATATTTCAATATTTTATTTGATATTTCAATTTAATCCATTAAATTGATAAATTGATAAAAAAGTGAAAATAAAAAAAATTTTAAAATTTATGAAAAAAAATTAAATTCAATAATTTCAATATTTTATTTGATATTTCAATTAAATCCATTAAATTGATAGATTGAAAAAAAATTTAAAATTTATGAAAAAAAATTAAATTCAATAATTTCAATATTTTATTTGATAATTCAATTTAATATATTAAATTGATAAATTGAAGAAAAATTTAAAATTTATGAAAAAAAATTAAATTCAATAATTTCAATATTTTATTTGATAATTCAATTTAATCCATTAAATTGATAAATTGAAATAAAATTTAAAATTTAAGAAAAAAAATTCAATTCAATAATTTCAATATTTTATTTGATATTTCAATTTAATCCATTAAATTGATAAATTGAATAAAAATTTAAAATTTATGAAAAAAAATTAAATTAAAATATTTCAATATTTTATTTGATATTTCAATTTAATCCATTAAATTGATAAATTGAATAAAAATTTAAAATTTATGAAAAAAAATTAAATTCAATAATTTCAATATTTTATTTGATAATTCAATTTAATCCATTAAATTGATAAATTGGAAAAAATTTAAAATTTATGAAAAAAAATTAAATTCAATAATTTCAATATTTTATTTGATAATTCAATTTAATCCATTAAATTGATAAATTGAAGAAAAATTTAAAATTTATGAAAAAAAATTAAATTCAATAATTTCAATATTTTATTTGATAATTCAATTTAATATATTAAATTGATAAATTGATTAAAAAGTGAAAATAAAAAAAATTTTAAAATTTATGAAAAAAAATTAAATTCAATAATTTCAATATTTTATTTGATAATTCAATTTAATCCATTAAATTGATAAATTGAATAAAAATTTAAAATTTATGAAAAAAAATTAAATTAAAATATTTCAATATTTTATTTGATATTTCAATTAAATCCATTAAATTGATAGATTGAAAAAAAATTTAAAATTTATGAAAAAAAATTAAATTCAATAATTTCAATATTTTATTTGATAATTCAATTTAATATATTAAATTGATAAATTGATTAAAAAGTGAAAATAAAAAAAAATTTTAAAATTTATGAAAAAAAATTAAATTCAATAATTTCAATATTTTATTTGATAATTCAATTTAATCCATTAAATTGATAAATTGAATAAAAATTTAAAATTTATGAAAAAAAATTAAATTAAAATATTTCAATATTTTATTTGATATTTCAATTTAATCCATTAAATTGATAAATTGGAAAAAAAAGTGAAAATAAAAAAAATTTTAAAATTTATGAAAAAAAATTAAATTCAATAATTTCAATATTTTATTTGATATTTCAATTAAATCCATTAAATTGATAGATTGAAGAAAAATTTAAAATTTATGAAAAAAAATTAAATTCAATAATTTCAATATTTTATTTGATAATTCAATTTAATATATTAAATTGATAAATTGATTAAAAAGTGAAAATAAAAAAAATTTTAAAATTTATGAAAAAAAATTTAATTCAATAATTTCAATATTTTATTTGATAATTCAATTTAATCCATTAAATTGATAAATTGAAATAAAATTTAAAATTTAAGAAAAAAAATTCAATTCAATAATTTCAATATTTTATTTGATATTTCAATTTAATCCATTAAATTGATAAATTGAATAAAAATTTAAAATTTATGAAAAAAAATTAAATTAAAATATTTCAATATTTTATTTGATATTTCAATTAAATCCATTAAATTGATAGATTGAAAAAAAATTTAAAATTTATGAAAAAAAATTAAATTAAAATATTTCAATATTTTATTTGATATTTCAATTAAATCCATTAAATTGATAGATTGAAAAAAAATTTAAAATTTATGAAAAAAAATTAAATTCAATAATTTCAATATTTTATTTGATAATTCAATTTAATCCATTAAATTGATAAACTGAATATAAATTTAAAATTTATGAAAAAAAATTAAATTAAAATATTTCAATATTTTATTTGATATTTCAATTTAATCCATTAAATTGATAAATTGATAAAAAAGTGAAAATAAAAAAAATTTTAAAATTTATGAAAAAAAATTAAATTCAATAATTTCAATATTTTATTTGATAATTCAATTTAATCCATTAAATTGATAAACTGAATAAAAATTTAAAATTTATGAAAAAAAATTAAATTAAAATATTTCAATATTTTATTTGATATTTCAATTTAATCCATTAAATTGATAAATTGATAAAAAAGTGAAAATAAAAAAAATTTTAAAATTTATGAAAAAAAATTAAATTCAATAATTTCAATATTTTATTTGATAATTCAATTTAATCCATTAAATTGATAAATTGAATAAAAATTTAAAATTTATGAAAAAAAATTAAATTAAAATATTTCAATATTTTATTTGATATTTCAATTAAATCCATTAAATTGATAGATTGAAAAAAAATTTAAAATTTATGAAAAAAAATTAAATTCAATAATTTCAATATTTTATTTGATATTTCAATTTAATCCATTAAATTGATAAATTGGAAAAAAAAGTGAAAATAAAAAAAATTTTAAAATTTATGAAAAAAAATTAAATTCAATAATTTCAATATTTTATTTGATATTTCAATTAAATCCATTAAATTGATAGATTGAAAAAAAATTTAAAATTTATGAAAAAAAATTAAATTCAATAATTTCAATATTTTATTTTATAATTCAATTTAATCCATTAAATTGATAAATTGAAGAAAAATTTAAAATTTATGAAAAAAAATTAAATTCAATAATTTCAATATTTTATTTGATAATTCAATTTAATATATTAAATTGATAAATTGAATAAAAATTTAAAATTTATGAAAAAAAATTAAATTAAAATATTTCAATATTTTATTTGATATTTCAATTAAATCCATTAAATTGATAGATTGAAAAAAAATTTAAAATTTATGAAAAAAAATTAAATTCAATAATTTCAATATTTTATTTGATAATTCAATTTAATATATTAAATTGATAAATTGATTAAAAAGTGAAAATAAAAAAAAATTTTAAAATTTATGAAAAAAAATTAAATTCAATAATTTCAATATTTTATTTGATAATTCAATTTAATCCATTAAATTGATAAATTGAATAAAAATTTAAAATTTATGAAAAAAAATTAAATTAAAATATTTCAATATTTTATTTGATATTTCAATTTAATCCATTAAATTGATAAATTGGAAAAAAAAGTGAAAATAAAAAAAATTTTAAAATTTATGAAAAAAAATTAAATTCAATAATTTCAATATTTTATTTGATATTTCAATTAAATCCATTAAATTGATAGATTGAAGAAAAATTTAAAATTTATGAAAAAAAATTAAATTCAATAATTTCAATATTTTATTTGATAATTCAATTTAATATATTAAATTGATAAATTGATTAAAAAGTGAAAATAAAAAAAATTTTAAAATTTATGAAAAAAAATTTAATTCAATAATTTCAATATTTTATTTGATAATTCAATTTAATCCATTAAATTGATAAATTGAAATAAAATTTAAAATTTAAGAAAAAAAATTCAATTCAATAATTTCAATATTTTATTTGATATTTCAATTTAATCCATTAAATTGATAAATTGAATAAAAATTTAAAATTTATGAAAAAAAATTAAATTAAAATATTTCAATATTTTATTTGATATTTCAATTAAATCCATTAAATTGATAGATTGAAAAAAAATTTAAAATTTATGAAAAAAAATTAAATTAAAATATTTCAATATTTTATTTGATATTTCAATTAAATCCATTAAATTGATAGATTGAAAAAAAATTTAAAATTTATGAAAAAAAATTAAATTCAATAATTTCAATATTTTATTTGATAATTCAATTTAATCCATTAAATTGATAAACTGAATATAAATTTAAAATTTATGAAAAAAAATTAAATTAAAATATTTCAATATTTTATTTGATATTTCAATTTAATCCATTAAATTGATAAATTGATAAAAAAGTGAAAATAAAAAAAATTTTAAAATTTATGAAAAAAAATTAAATTCAATAATTTCAATATTTTATTTGATAATTCAATTTAATCCATTAAATTGATAAACTGAATAAAAATTTAAAATTTATGAAAAAAAATTAAATTAAAATATTTCAATATTTTATTTGATATTTCAATTTAATCCATTAAATTGATAAATTGATAAAAAAGTGAAAATAAAAAAAATTTTAAAATTTATGAAAAAAAATTAAATTCAATAATTTCAATATTTTATTTGATAATTCAATTTAATCCATTAAATTGATAAATTGAATAAAAATTTAAAATTTATGAAAAAAAATTAAATTAAAATATTTCAATATTTTATTTGATATTTCAATTAAATCCATTAAATTGATAGATTGAAAAAAAATTTAAAATTTATGAAAAAAAATTAAATTCAATAATTTCAATATTTTATTTGATATTTCAATTTAATCCATTAAATTGATAAATTGGAAAAAAAAGTGAAAATAAAAAAAATTTTAAAATTTATGAAAAAAAATTAAATTCAATAATTTCAATATTTTATTTGATATTTCAATTAAATCCATTAAATTGATAGATTGAAAAAAAATTTAAAATTTATGAAAAAAAATTAAATTCAATAATTTCAATATTTTATTTTATAATTCAATTTAATCCATTAAATTGATAAATTGAAGAAAAATTTAAAATTTATGAAAAAAAATTAAATTCAATAATTTCAATATTTTATTTGATAATTCAATTTAATATATTAAATTGATAAATTGAATAAAAATTTAAAATTTATGAAAAAAAATTAAATTAAAATATTTCAATATTTTATTTGATAATTCAATTTAATCCATTAAATTGATAGATTGAAAAAAAATTTAAAATTTATGAAAAAAAATTAAATTTAATAATTTCAATATTTTATTTGATATTTCAATTTAATATATTAAATTGATAAATTGATTAAAAAGTGAAAATAAAAAAAATTTTAAAATTTATGAAAAAAAATTTAATTCAATAATTTCAATATTTTATTTGATAATTCAATTTAATCCATTAAATTGATAAATTGAAATAAAATTTAAAATTTAAGAAAAAAAATTCAATTCAATAATTTCAATATTTTATTTGATATTTCAATTTAATCCATTAAATTGATAAATTGAATAAAAATTTAAAATTTATGAAAAAAAATTAAATTAAAATATTTCAATATTTTATTTGATATTTCAATTAAATCCATTAAATTGATAGATTGAAAAAAAATTTAAAATTTATGAAAAAAAATTAAATTAAAATATTTCAATATTTTATTTGATATTTCAATTAAATCCATTAAATTGATAGATTGAAAAAAAATTTAAAATTTATGAAAAAAAATTAAATTCAATAATTTCAATATTTTATTTGATAATTCAATTTAATCCATTAAATTGATAAACTGAATAAAAATTTAAAATTTATGAAAAAAAATTAAATTAAAATATTTCAATATTTTATTTGATATTTCAATTTAATCCATTAAATTGATAAATTGATAAAAAAGTGAAAATAAAAAAAATTTTAAAATTTATGAAAAAAAATTAAATTCAATAATTTCAATATTTTATTTGATAATTCAATTTAATCCATTAAATTGATAAACTGAATAAAAATTTAAAATTTATGAAAAAAAATTAAATTAAAATATTTCAATATTTTATTTGATATTTCAATTTAATCCATTAAATTGATAAATTGATAAAAAAGTGAAAATAAAAAAAATTTTAAAATTTATGAAAAAAAATTAAATTCAATAATTTCAATATTTTATTTGATAATTCAATTTAATCCATTAAATTGATAAATTGAATAAAAATTTAAAATTTATGAAAAAAAATTAAATTAAAATATTTCAATATTTTATTTGATATTTCAATTAAATCCATTAAATTGATAGATTGAAAAAAAATTTAAAATTTATGAAAAAAAATTAAATTCAATAATTTCAATATTTTATTTGATATTTCAATTTAATCCATTAAATTGATAAATTGGAAAAAAAAGTGAAAATAAAAAAAATTTTAAAATTTATGAAAAAAAATTAAATTCAATAATTTCAATATTTTATTTGATATTTCAATTAAATCCATTAAATTGATAGATTGAAAAAAAATTTAAAATTTATGAAAAAAAATTAAATTCAATAATTTCAATATTTTATTTTATAATTCAATTTAATCCATTAAATTGATAAATTGAAGAAAAATTTAAAATTTATGAAAAAAAATTAAATTCAATAATTTCAATATTTTATTTGATAATTCAATTTAATATATTAAATTGATAAATTGAATAAAAATTTAAAATTTATGAAAAAAAATTAAATTAAAATATTTCAATATTTTATTTGATAATTCAATTTAATCCATTAAATTGATAGATTGAAAAAAAATTTAAAATTTATGAAAAAAAATTAAATTCAATAATTTCAATATTTTATTTGATATTTCAATTTAATCCATTAAATTGATAGATTGAAAAAAAATTTAAAATTTATGAAAAAAAATTAAATTCAATAATTTCAATATTTTATTTGATAATTCAATTTAATCCATTAAATTGATAAATTGAAGAAAAATTTAAAATTTATGAAAAAAAATTAAATTCAATAATTTCAATATTTTATTTGATAATTCAATTTAATATATTAAATTGATAAATTGATTAAAAAGTGAAAATAAAAAAAATTTTAAAATTTATGAAAAAAAATTCAATTCAATAATTTCAATATTTTATTTGATAATTCAATTTAATCCATTAAATTGATAAATTGGAAAAAAAAGTGAAAATAAAAAAAATTTTAAAATTTATGAAAAAAAATTAAATTCAATAATTTCAATATTTTATTTGATATTTCAATTAAATCCATTAAATTGATAGATTGAAGAAAAATTTAAAATTTATGAAAAAAAATTAAATTCAATAATTTCAATATTTTATTTGATAATTCAATTTAATATATTAAATTGATAAATTGATTAAAAAGTGAAAATAAAAAAAATTTTAAAATTTATGAAAAAAAATTTAATTCAATAATTTCAATATTTTATTTGATAATTCAATTTAATCCATTAAATTGATAAATTGAAATAAAATTTAAAATTTAAGAAAAAAAATTCAATTCAATAATTTCAATATTTTATTTGATATTTCAATTTAATCCATTAAATTGATAAATTGAATAAAAATTTAAAATTTATGAAAAAAAATTAAATTAAAATATTTCAATATTTTATTTGATATTTCAATTTAATCCATTAAATTGATAAATTGAATAAAAATTTAAAATTTATGAAAAATAATTAAATTAAAATATTTCAATATTTTATTTGATATTTCAATTTAATCCATTAAATTGATAGATTGAAAAAAAATTTAAAATTTATGAAAAAAAATTAAATTCAATAATTTCAATATTTTATTTGATAATTCAATTTAATCCATTAAATTGATAAATTGGAAAAAATTTAAAATTTATGAAAAAAAATTAAATTCAATAATTTCAATATTTTATTTGATAATTCAATTTAATCAAATAAATCGATAAATTGATAAAAAAGTGAAAATAAAAAAAATTTTAAAATTTATGAAAAAAAATTAAATTCAATAATTTCAATATTTTATTTGATAATTCAATTTAATCCATTAAATTGATAAATTGAATAAAAATTTAAAATTTATGAAAAAAAATTAAATTAAAATATTTCAATATTTTATTTGATATTTCAATTAAATCCATTAAATTGATAGATTGAAAAAAAATTTAAAATTTATGAAAAAAAATTAAATTAAAATATTTCAATATTTTATTTGATATTTCAATTAAATCCATTAAATTGATAGATTGAAAAAAAATTTAAAATTTATGAAAAAAAATTAAATTCAATAATTTCAATATTTTATTTGATAATTCAATTTAATCCATTAAATTGATAAACTGAATAAAAATTTAAAATTTATGAAAAAAAATTAAATTAAAATATTTCAATATTTTATTTGATATTTCAATTTAATCCATTAAATTGATAAATTGATAAAAAAGTGAAAATAAAAAAAATTTTAAAATTTATGAAAAAAAATTAAATTCAATAATTTCAATATTTTATTTGATAATTCAATTTAATCCATTAAATTGATAAACTGAATAAAAATTTAAAATTTATGAAAAAAAATTAAATTAAAATATTTCAATATTTTATTTGATATTTCAATTTAATCCATTAAATTGATAAATTGATAAAAAAGTGAAAATAAAAAAAATTTTAAAATTTATGAAAAAAAATTAAATTCAATAATTTCAATATTTTATTTGATAATTCAATTTAATCCATTAAATTGATAAATTGAATAAAAATTTAAAATTTATGAAAAAAAATTAAATTAAAATATTTCAATATTTTATTTGATATTTCAATTAAATCCATTAAATTGATAGATTGAAAAAAAATTTAAAATTTATGAAAAAAAATTAAATTCAATAATTTCAATATTTTATTTGATATATCAATTTAATCCATTAAATTGATAAATTGGAAAAAAAAGTGAAAATAAAAAAAATTTTAAAATTTATGAAAAAAAATTAAATTCAATAATTTCAATATTTTATTTGATAATTCAATTTAATATATTAAATTGATAAATTGATTAAAAAGTGAAAATAAAAAAAAATTTTAAAATTTATGAAAAAAAATTAAATTCAATAATTTCAATATTTTATTTGATAATTCAATTTAATCCATTAAATTGATAAATTGAATAAAAATTTAAAATTTATGAAAAAAAATTAAATTAAAATATTTCAATATTTTATTTGATATTTCAATTAAATCCATTAAATTGATAGATTGAAAAAAAATTTAAAATTTATGAAAAAAAATTAAATTCAATAATTTCAATATTTTATTTGATAATTCAATTTAATATATTAAATTGATAAATTGATTAAAAAGTGAAAATAAAAAAAAATTTTAAAATTTATGAAAAAAAATTAAATTCAATAATTTCAATATTTTATTTGATAATTCAATTTAATCCATTAAATTGATAAATTGAAATAAAATTTAAAATTTAAGAAAAAAAATTCAATTCAATAATTTCAATATTTTATTTGATATTTCAATTTAATCCATTAAATTGATAAATTGAATAAAAATTTAAAATTTATGAAAAAAAATTAAATTAAAATATTTCAATATTTTATTTGATATTTCAATTTAATCCATTAAATTGATAGATTGAAAAAAAATTTAAAATTTATGAAAAAAAATTAAATTCAATAATTTCAATATTTTATTTGATAATTCAATTTAATCCATTAAATTGATAAATTGAAGAAAAATTTAAAATTTATGAATTAAATTAAATTCAATAATTTCAATATTTTATTTGATATTTCAATTTAATCCATTAAATTGATAAATTGATAAAAAAGTGAAAATAAAAAAAATTTTAAAATTTATGAAAAAAAATTAAATTCAATAATTTCAATATTTTATTTGATAATTCAATTTAATCCATTAAATTGATAAATTGAATAAAAAATTAAATTCAATAATTTCAATATTTTATTTGATATTTCAATTTAATCCATTAAATTGATAAATTGGAAAAAAAAGTGAAAATAAAAAAAAATTTAAAATTTATGAAAAAAAATTAAATTCAATAATTTCAATATTTTATTTGATATTTCAATTAAATCCATTAAATTGATAGATTGAAAAAAAATTTAAAATTTATGAAAAAAAATTAAATTCAATAATTTCAATATTTTATTTTATAATTCAATTTAATCCATTAAATTGATAAATTGAAGAAAAATTTAAAATTTATGAAAAAAAATTAAATTCAATAATTTCAATATTTTATTTGATAATTCAATTTAATATATTAAATTGATAAATTGAAGAAAAATTTAAAATTTATGAAAAAAAATTAAATTCAATAATTTCAATATTTTATTTGATAATTCAATTTAATCCATTAAATTGATAAATTGAAATAAAATTTAAAATTTAAGAAAAAAAATTCAATTCAATAATTTCAATATTTTATTTGATATTTCAATTTAATCCATTAAATTGATAAATTGAATAAAAATTTAAAATTTATGAAAAAAAATTAAATTAAAATATTTCAATATTTTATTTGATATTTCAATTTAATCCATTAAATTGATAAATTGAATAAAAATTTAAAATTTATGAAAAAAAATTAAATTAAAATATTTCAATATTTTATTTGATATTTCAATTAAATCCATTAAATTGATAGATTGAAAAAAAATTTAAAATTTATGAAAAAAAATTAAATTAAAATATTTCAATATTTTATTTGATATTTCAATTAAATCCATTAAATTGATAGATTGAAAAAAAATTTAAAATTTATGAAAAAAAATTAAATTCAATAATTTCAATATTTTATTTGATAATTCAATTTAATCCATTAAATTGATAAACTGAATAAAAATTTAAAATTTATGAAAAAAAATTAAATTAAAATATTTCAATATTTTATTTGATATTTCAATTTAATCCATTAAATTGATAAATTGATAAAAAAGTGAAAATAAAAAAAATTTTAAAATTTATGAAAAAAAATTAAATTCAATAATTTCAATATTTTATTTGATAATTCAATTTAATCCATTAAATTGATAAACTGAATAAAAATTTAAAATTTATGAAAAAAAATTAAATTAAAATATTTCAATATTTTATTTGATATTTCAATTTAATCCATTAAATTGATAAATTGATAAAAAAGTGAAAATAAAAAAAATTTTAAAATTTATGAAAAAAAATTAAATTCAATAATTTCAATATTTTATTTGATAATTCAATTTAATCCATTAAATTGATAAATTGAATAAAAATTTAAAATTTATGAAAAAAAATTAAATTAAAATATTTCAATATTTTATTTGATATTTCAATTAAATCCATTAAATTGATAGATTGAAAAAAAATTTAAAATTTATGAAAAAAAATTAAATTCAATAATTTCAATATTTTATTTGATATATCAATTTAATCCATTAAATTGATAAATTGGAAAAAAAAGTGAAAATAAAAAAAATTTTAAAATTTATGAAAAAAAATTAAATTCAATAATTTCAATATTTTATTTGATATTTCAATTAAATCCATTAAATTGATAGATTGAAAAAAAATTTAAAATTTAGGAAAAAAAATTAAATTCAATAATTTCAATATTTTATTTTATAATTCAATTTAATCCATTAAATTGATAAATTGAAGAAAAATTTAAAATTTATGAAAAAAAATTAAATTCAATAATTTCAATATTTTATTTGATAATTCAATTTAATATATTAAATTGATAAATTGAATAAAAATTTAAAATTTATGAAAAAAAATTAAATTAAAATATTTCAATATTTTATTTGATAATTCAATTTAATCCATTAAATTGATAGATTGAAAAAAAATTTAAAATTTATGAAAAAAAATTAAATTCAATAATTTCAATATTTTATTTGATAATTCAATTTAATCCATTAAATTGATAAATTGGAAAAAATTTAAAATTTATGAAAAAAAATTAAATTCAATAATTTCAATATTTTATTTGATAATTCAATTTAATCAAATAAATCGATAAATTGATAAAAAAGTGAAAATAAAAAAAATTTTAAAATTTATGAAAAAAAATTAAATTCAATAATTTCAATATTTTATTTGATAATTCAATTTAATCCATTAAATTGATAAATTGAAGAAAAATTTAAAATTTATGAAAAAAAATTATATTCAATAATTTCAATATTTTATTTGATAATTCAATTTAATATATTAAATTGATAAATTGATTAAAAAGTGAAAATAAAAAAAATTTTAAAATTTATGAAAAAAAATTAAATTCAATAATTTCAATATTTTATTTGATAATTCAATTTAATCCATTAAATTGATAAATTGAATAAAAATTTAAAATTTATGAAAAAAAATTAAATTAAAATATTTCAATATTTTATTTGATATTTCAATTTAATCCATTAAATTGATAAATTGGAAAAAATTTAAAATTTACGAAAAAAAATTAAATTCAATAATTTCAATATTTTATTTGATAATTCAATTTAATATATTAAATTGATAAATTGATTAAAAAGTGAAAATAAAAAAAAATTTTAAAATTTATGAAAAAAAATTAAATTCAATAATTTCAATATTTTATTTGATAATTCAATTTAATCCATTAAATTGATAAATTGAATAAAAATTTAAAATTTATGAAAAAAAATTAAATTAAAATATTTCAATATTTTATTTGATATTTCAATTAAATCCATTAAATTGATAGATTGAAAAAAAATTTAAAATTTATGAAAAAAAATTAAATTCAATAATTTCAATATTTTATTTGATAATTCAATTTAATATATTAAATTGATAAATTGATTAAAAAGTGAAAATAAAAAAAAATTTTAAAATTTATGAAAAAAAATTAAATTCAATAATTTCAATATTTTATTTGATAATTCAATTTAATCCATTAAATTGATAAATTGAAATAAAATTTAAAATTTAAGAAAAAAAATTCAATTCAATAATTTCAATATTTTATTTGATATTTCAATTTAATCCATTAAATTGATAAATTGAATAAAAATTTAAAATTTATGAAAAAAAATTAAATTAAAATATTTCAATATTTTATTTGATATTTCAATTTAATCCATTAAATTGATAGATTGAAAAAAAATTTAAAATTTATGAAAAAAAATTAAATTCAATAATTTCAATATTTTATTTGATAATTCAATTTAATCCATTAAATTGATAAATTGAAGAAAAATTTAAAATTTATGAATTAAATTAAATTCAATAATTTCAATATTTTATTTGATATTTCAATTTAATCCATTAAATTGATAAATTGATAAAAAAGTGAAAATAAAAAAAATTTTAAAATTTATGAAAAAAAATTAAATTCAATAATTTCAATATTTTATTTGATAATTCAATTTAATCCATTAAATTGATAAATTGAATAAAAAATTAAATTCAATAATTTCAATATTTTATTTGATATTTCAATTTAATCCATTAAATTGATAAATTGGAAAAAAAAGTGAAAATAAAAAAAAATTTAAAATTTATGAAAAAAAATTAAATTCAATAATTTCAATATTTTATTTGATATTTCAATTAAATCCATTAAATTGATAGATTGAAAAAAAATTTAAAATTTATGAAAAAAAATTAAATTCAATAATTTCAATATTTTATTTTATAATTCAATTTAATCCATTAAATTGATAAATTGAAGAAAAATTTAAAATTTATGAAAAAAAATTAAATTCAATAATTTCAATATTTTATTTGATAATTCAATTTAATATATTAAATTGATAAATTGAAGAAAAATTTAAAATTTATGAAAAAAAATTAAATTCAATAATTTCAATATTTTATTTGATAATTCAATTTAATCCATTAAATTGATAAATTGAAATAAAATTTAAAATTTAAGAAAAAAAATTCAATTCAATAATTTCAATATTTTATTTGATATTTCAATTTAATCCATTAAATTGATAAATTGAATAAAAATTTAAAATTTATGAAAAAAAATTAAATTAAAATATTTCAATATTTTATTTGATATTTCAATTTAATCCATTAAATTGATAAATTGAATAAAAATTTAAAATTTATGAAAAATAATTAAATTAAAATATTTCAATATTTTATTTGATATTTCAATTTAATCCATTAAATTGATAGATTGAAAAAAAATTTAAAATTTATGAAAAAAAATTAAATTCAATAATTTCAATATTTTATTTGATAATTCAATTTAATCCATTAAATTGATAAATTGGAAAAAATTTAAAATTTATGAAAAAAAATTAAATTCAATAATTTCAATATTTTATTTGATAATTCAATTTAATCCATTAAATTGATAAATTGAAGAAAAATTTAAAATTTATGAAAAAAAATTAAATTCAATAATTTCAATATTTTATTTGATAATTCAATTTAATATATTAAATTGATAAATTGATTAAAAAGTGAAAATAAAAAAAATTTTAAAATTTATGAAAAAAAATTAAATTCAATAATTTCAATATTTTATTTGATAATTCAATTTAATCCATTAAATTGATAAATTGGAAAAAATTTAAAATTTACGAAAAAAAATTAAATTCAATAATTTCAATATTTTATTTGATATTTCAATTTAATCCATTAAATTGATAAATTGAATAAAAATTTAAAATTTATGAAAAAAAATTAAATTAAAATATTTCAATATTTTATTTGATATTTCAATTTAATCCATTAAATTGATAAATTGGAAAAAAAAGTGAAAATAAAAAAAATTTTAAAATTTATGAAAAAAAATTAAATTCAATAATTTCAATATTTTATTTGATATTTCAATTAAATCCTTTAAATTGATAGATTGAAGAAAAATTTAAAATTTATGAAAAAAAATTAAATTCAATAATTTCAATATTTTATTTGATAATTCAATTTAATCCATTAAATTGATAAATTGAATAAAAATTTAAAATTTATGAAAAAAAATTAAATTAAAATATTTCAATATTTTATTTGATATTTCAATTTAATCCATTAAATTGATAAATTGGAAAAAAAAGTGAAAATAAAAAAAATTTTAAAATTTATGAAAAAAAATTAAATTCAATAATTACAATATTTTATTTGATATTTCAATTAAATCCATTAAATTGATAGATTGAAGAAAAATTTAAAATTTATGAAAAAAAATTAAATTCAATAATTTCAATATTTTATTTGATAATTCAATTTAATATATTAAATTGATAAATTGATTAAAAAGTGAAAATAAAAAAAATTTTAAAATTTATGAAAAAAAATTAAATTCAATAATTTCAATATTTTATTTGATAATTCAATTTAATCCATTAAATTGATAGATTGAAAAAAAATTTAAAATTTATGAAAAAAAATTAAATTAAAATATTTCAATATTTTATTTGATAATTCAATTTAATCCATTAAATTGATAAATTGAATAAAAATTTAAAATTTATGAAAAAAAATTAAATTAAAATATTTCAATATTTTATTTGATATTTCAATTTAATCCATTAAATTGATAGATTGAAAAAAAATTTAAAATTTATGAAAAAAAATTAAATTCAATAATTTCTATATTTTATTTGATAATTCAATTTAATCCATTAAATTGATAAATTGAAGAAAAATTTAAAATTTATGAATTAAATTAAATTCAATAATTTCAATATTTTATTTGATATTTCAATTTAATCCATTAAATTGATAAATTGATAAAAAAGTGAAAATAAAAAAAATTTTAAAATTTATGAAAAAAAATTAAATTCAATAATTTCAATATTTTATTTGATAATTCAATTTAATCCATTAAATTGATAAACTGAATAAAAATTTAAAATTTATGAAAAAAAATTAAATTAAAATATTTCAATATTTTATTTGATATTTCAATTTAATCCATTAAATTGATAAATTGATAAAAAAGTGAAAATAAAAAAAATTTTAAAATTTATGAAAAAAAATTAAATTCAATAATTTCAATATTTTATTTGATAATTCAATTTAATCCATTAAATTGATAAATTGAATAAAAATTTAAAATTTATGAAAAAAAATTAAATTAAAATATTTCAATATTTTATTTGATATTTCAATTAAATCCATTAAATTGATAGATTGAAAAAAAATTTAAAATTTATGAAAAAAAATTAAATTCAATAATTTCAATATTTTATTTGATATTTCAATTTAATCCATTAAATTGATAAATTGAATAAAAATTTAAAATTTATGAAAAAAAATTAAATTAAAATATTTCAATATTTTATTTGATATTTCAATTAAATCCATTAAATTGATAGATTGAAAAAAAATTTAAAATTTATGAAAAAAAATTAAATTAAAATATTTCAATATTTTATTTGATATTTCAATTAAATCCATTAAATTGATAAATTGATAAAAAAGTGAAAATAAAAAAAATTTTAAAATTTATGAAAAAAAATTAAATTCAATAATTTCAATATTTTATTTGATATTTCAATTAAATCCATTAAATTGATAGATTGAAAAAAAATTTAAAATTTATGAAAAAAAATTAAATTCAATAATTTCAATATTTTATTTGATATTTCAATTAAATCCATTAAATTGATAGATTGAAAAAAAATTTAAAATTTATGAAAAAAAATTAAATTCAATAATTTCAATATTTTATTTGATAATTCAATTTAATCCATTAAATTGATAAATTGAAGAAAAATTTAAAATTTATGAAAAAAAATTAAATTCAATAATTTCAATATTTTATTTGATAATTCAATTTAATCCATTAAATTGATAAATTGGAAAAAATTTAAAATTTATGAAAAAAAATTAAATTCAATAATTTCAATATTTTATTTGATAATTCAATTTAATCAAATAAATCGATAAATTGATAAAAAAGTGAAAATAAAAAAAATTTTAAAATTTATGAAAAAAAATTAAATTCAATAATTTCAATATTTTATTTGATAATTCAATTTAATCCATTAAATTGATAAATTGAAGAAAAATTTAAAATTTATGAAAAAAAATTATATTCAATAATTTCAATATTTTATTTGATAATTCAATTTAATATATTAAATTGATAAATTGATTAAAAAGTGAAAATAAAAAAAATTTTAAAATTTATGAAAAAAAATTAAATTCAATAATTTCAATATTTTATTTGATAATTCAATTTAATCCATTAAATTGATAAATTGAATAAAAATTTAAAATTTATGAAAAAAAATTAAATTAAAATATTTCAATATTTTATTTGATATTTCAATTTAATCCATTAAATTGATAAATTGGAAAAAATTTAAAATTTACGAAAAAAAATTAAATTCAATAATTTCAATATTTTATTTGATAATTCAATTTAATATATTAAATTGATAAATTGATTAAAAAGTGAAAATAAAAAAAAATTTTAAAATTTATGAAAAAAAATTAAATTCAATAATTTCAATATTTTATTTGATAATTCAATTTAATCCATTCAATTGATAAATTGAATAAAAATTTAAAATTTATGAAAAAAAATTAAATTAAAATATTTCAATATTTTATTTGATATTTCAATTAAATCCATTAAATTGATAGATTGAAAAAAAATTTAAAATTTATGAAAAAAAATTAAATTCAATAATTTCAATATTTTATTTGATAATTCAATTTAATATATTAAATTGATAAATTGATTAAAAAGTGAAAATAAAAAAAAATTTTAAAATTTATGAAAAAAAATTAAATTCAATAATTTCAATATTTTATTTGATAATTCAATTTAATCCATTAAATTGATAAATTGAAATAAAATTTAAAATTTAAGAAAAAAAATTCAATTCAATAATTTCAATATTTTATTTGATATTTCAATTTAATCCATTAAATTGATAAATTGAATAAAAATTTAAAATTTATGAAAAAAAATTAAATTAAAATATTTCAATATTTTATTTGATATTTCAATTTAATCCATTAAATTGATAGATTGAAAAAAAATTTAAAATTTATGAAAAAAAATTAAATTCAATAATTTCAATATTTTATTTGATAATTCAATTTAATCCATTAAATTGATAAATTGAAGAAAAATTTAAAATTTATGAATTAAATTAAATTCAATAATTTCAATATTTTATTTGATATTTCAATTTAATCCATTAAATTGATAAATTGATAAAAAAGTGAAAATAAAAAAAATTTTAAAATTTATGAAAAAAAATTAAATTCAATAATTTCAATATTTTATTTGATAATTCAATTTAATCCATTAAATTGATAAATTGAATAAAAAATTAAATTCAATAATTTCAATATTTTATTTGATATTTCAATTTAATCCATTAAATTGATAAATTGGAAAAAAAAGTGAAAATAAAAAAAAATTTAAAATTTATGAAAAAAAATTAAATTCAATAATTTCAATATTTTATTTGATATTTCAATTAAATCCATTAAATTGATAGATTGAAAAAAAATTTAAAATTTATGAAAAAAAATTAAATTCAATAATTTCAATATTTTATTTTATAATTCAATTTAATCCATTAAATTGATAAATTGAAGAAAAATTTAAAATTTATGAAAAAAAATTAAATTCAATAATTTCAATATTTTATTTGATAATTCAATTTAATATATTAAATTGATAAATTGAAGAAAAATTTAAAATTTATGAAAAAAAATTAAATTCAATAATTTCAATATTTTATTTGATAATTCAATTTAATCCATTAAATTGATAAATTGAAATAAAATTTAAAATTTAAGAAAAAAAATTCAATTCAATAATTTCAATATTTTATTTGATATTTCAATTTAATCCATTAAATTGATAAATTGAATAAAAATTTAAAATTTATGAAAAAAAATTAAATTAAAATATTTCAATATTTTATTTGATATTTCAATTTAATCCATTAAATTGATAAATTGAATAAAAATTTAAAATTTATGAAAAATAATTAAATTAAAATATTTCAATATTTTATTTGATATTTCAATTTAATCCATTAAATTGATAGATTGAAAAAAAATTTAAAATTTATGAAAAAAAATTAAATTCAATAATTTCAATATTTTATTTGATAATTCAATTTAATCCATTAAATTGATAAATTGGAAAAAATTTAAAATTTATGAAAAAAAATTAAATTAAATAATTTCAATATTTTATTTGATAATTCAATTTAATCCATTAAATTGATAAATTGAAGAAAAATTTAAAATTTATGAAAAAAAATTAAATTCAATAATTTCAATATTTTATTTGATAATTCAATTTAATATATTAAATTGATAAATTGATTAAAAAGTGAAAATAAAAAAAATTTTAAAATTTATGAAAAAAAATTAAATTCAATAATTTCAATATTTTATTTGATAATTCAATTTAATCCATTAAATTGATAAATTGAATAAAAATTTAAAATTTATGAAAAAAAATTAAATTAAAATATTTCAATATTTTATTTGATATTTCAATTTAATCCATTAAATTGATAAATTGGAAAAAATTTAAAATTTACGAAAAAAAATTAAATTCAATAATTTCAATATTTTATTTGATATTTCAATTTAATCCATTAAATTGATAAATTGAATAAAAATTTAAAATTTATGAAAAAAAATTAAATTAAAATATTTCAATATTTTATTTGATATTTCAATTTAATCCATTAAATTGATAAATTGGAAAAAAAAGTGAAAATAAAAAAAATTTTAAAATTTATGAAAAAAAATTAAATTCAATAATTTCAATATTTTATTTGATATTTCAATTAAATCCTTTAAATTGATAGATTGAAGAAAAATTTAAAATTTATGAAAAAAAATTAAATTCAATAATTTCAATATTTTATTTGATAATTCAATTTAATCCATTAAATTGATAAATTGAATAAAAATTTAAAATTTATGAAAAAAAATTAAATTAAAATATTTCAATATTTTATTTGATATTTCAATTTAATCCATTAAATTGATAAATTGGAAAAAAAAGTGAAAATAAAAAAAATTTTAAAATTTATGAAAAAAAATTAAATTCAATAATTACAATATTTTATTTGATATTTCAATTAAATCCATTAAATTGATAGATTGAAGAAAAATTTAAAATTTATGAAAAAAAATTAAATTCAATAATTTCAATATTTTATTTGATAATTCAATTTAATATATTAAATTGATAAATTGATTAAAAAGTGAAAATAAAAAAAATTTTAAAATTTATGAAAAAAAATTTAATTCAATAATTTCAATATTTTATTTGATAATTCAATTTAATCCATTAAATTGATAAATTGAAATAAAATTTAAAATTTAAGAAAAAAAATTCAATTCAATAATTTCAATATTTTATTTGATATTTCAATTTAATCCATTAAATTGATAAATTGAATAAAAATTTAAAATTTATGAAAAATAATTAAATTAAAATATTTCAATATTTTATTTGATATTTCAATTTAATCCATTAAATTGATAAATTGAATAAAAATTTAAAATTTATGAAAAATAATTAAATTAAAATATTTCAATATTTTATTTGATATTTCAATTTAATCCATTAAATTGATAGATTGAAAAAAAATTTAAAATTTATGAAAAAAAATTAAATTCAATAATTTCAATATTTTATTTGATAATTCAATTTAATCAAATAAATCGATAAATTGATAAAAAAGTGAAAATAAAAAAAATTTTAAAATTTATGAAAAAAAATTAAATTCAATAATTTCAACATTTTATTTGATAATTCAATTTAATCCATTAAATTGATAAATTGAATAAAAATTTAAAATTTATGAAAAAAAATTAAATTAAAATATTTCAATATTTTATTTGATATTTCAATTAAATCCATTAAATTGATAGATTGAAAAAAAATTTAAAATTTATGAAAAAAAATTAAATTAAAATATTTCAATATTTTATTTGATATTTCAATTAAATCCATTAAATTGATAGATTGAAAAAAAATTTAAAATTTATGAAAAAAAATTAAATTCAATAATTTCAATATTTTATTTGATAATTCAATTTAATCCATTAAATTGATAAACTGAATAAAAATTTAAAATTTATGAAAAAAAATTAAATTAAAATATTTCAATATTTTATTTGATATTTCAATTTAATCCATAAAATTGATAAATTGATAAAAAAGTGAAAATAAAAAAAATTTTAAAATTTATGAAAAAAAATTAAATTCAATAATTTCAATATTTTATTTGATAATTCAATTTAATCCATTAAATTGATAGATTGAAAAAAAATTTAAAATTTATGAAAAAAAATTAAATTCAATAATTTCAATATTTTATTTGATAATTCAATTTAATATATTAAATTGATAAATTGATTAAAAAGTGAAAATAAAAAAAAATTTTAAAATTTATGAAAAAAAATTAAATTCAATAATTTCAATATTTTATTTGATAATTCAATTTAATCCATTAAATTGATAAATTGAATAAAAATTTAAAATTTATGAAAAAAAATTAAATTAAAATATTTCAATATTTTATTTGATATTTCAATTAAATCCATTAAATTGATAGATTGAAAAAAAATTTAAAATTTATGAAAAAAAATTAAATTCAATAATTTCAATATTTTATTTGATAATTCAATTTAATATATTAAATTGATAAATTGATTAAAAAGTGAAAATAAAAAAAAATTTTAAAATTTATGAAAAAAAATTAAATTCAATAATTTCAATATTTTATTTGATAATTCAATTTAATCCATTAAATTGATAAATTGAATTAAAATTTAAAATTTAAGAAAAAAAATTCAATTCAATAATTTCAATATTTTATTTGATATTTCAATTTAATCCATTAAATTGATAAATTGAATAAAAATTTAAAATTTATGAAAAAAAATTAAATTAAAATATTTCAATATTTTATTTGATATTTCAATTTAATCCATTAAATTGATAGATTGAAAAAAAATTTAAAATTTATGAAAAAAAATTAAATTCAATAATTTCAATATTTTATTTGATAATTCAATTTAATCCATTAAATTGATAAATTGAAGAAAAATTTAAAATTTATGAATTAAATTAAATTCAATAATTTCAATATTTTATTTGATATTTCAATTTAATCCATTAAATTGATAAATTGATAAAAAAGTGAAAATAAAAAAAATTTTAAAATTTATGAAAAAAAATTAAATTCAATAATTTCAATATTTTATTTGATAATTCAATTTAATCCATTAAATTGATAAATTGAATAAAAATTTAAAATTTATGAAAAAAAATTAAATTAAAATATTTCAATATTTTATTTGATATTTCAATTAAATCCATTAAATTGATAGATTGAAAAAAAATTTAAAATTTATGAAAAAAAATTAAATTCAATAATTTCAATATTTTATTTGATATTTCAATTTAATCCATTAAATTGATAAATTGGAAAAAAAAGTGAAAATAAAAAAAATTTTAAAATTTATGAAAAAAAATTAAATTCAATAATTTCAATATTTTATTTGATATTTCAATTAAATCCATTAAATTGATAGATTGAAAAAAAATTTAAAATTTATGAAAAAAAATTAAATTCAATAATTTCAATATTTTATTTTATAATTCAATTTAATCCATTAAATTGATAAATTGAAGAAAAATTTAAAATTTATGAAAAAAAATTAAATTCAATAATTTCAATATTTTATTTGATAATTCAATTTAATATATTAAATTGATAAATTGATTAAAAATTTAAAATTTATGAAAAAAAATTAAATTAAAATATGTATTTCAATATTTTATTTGATATTTCAATTTAATCCATTAAATTGATAAATTGATAAAAAAGTGAAAATAAAAAAAATTTTAAAATTTATGAAAAAAAATTAAATTCAATTATTTCAATATTTTATTTGATATTTCAATTAAATCCATTAAAATGATAGATTGAAAAAAAATTTAAAATTTATGAAAAAAAATTAAATTCAATAATTTCAATATTTTATTTGATATTTCAATTAAATCCATTAAATTGATAGATTGAAAAAAAATTTAAAATTTATGAAAAAAAATTAAATTCAATAATTTCAATATTTTATTTGATATTTCAATTTAATCCATTAAATTGATAAATTGGAAAAAAAAGTGAAAATAAAAAAAAATTTAAAATTTATGAAAAAAAATTAAATTCAATAATTTCAATATTTTATTTGATAATTCAATTTAATATATTAAATTGATAAATTGATTAAAAAGTGAAAATAAAAAAAATTTTAAAATTTATGAAAAAAAATTTAATTCAATAATTTCAATATTTTATTTGATAATTCAATTTAATCCATTAAATTGATAAATTGAAATAAAATTTAAAATTTAAGAAAAAAAATTCAATTCAATAATTTCAATATTTTATTTGATATTTCAATTTAATCCATTAAATTGATAAATTGAATAAAAATTTAAAATTTATGAAAAAAAATTAAATTAAAATATTTCAATATTTTATTTGATATTTCGATTTAATCCATTAAATTGATAGATTGAAAAAAAATTTAAAATTTATGAAAAAAAATTAAATTCAATAATTTCTATATTTTATTTGATAATTCAATTTAATCCATTAAATTGATAAATTGAAGAAAAATTTAAAATTTATGAATTAAATTAAATTCAATAATTTCAATATTTTATTTGATATTTCAATTTAATCCATTAAATTGATAAATTGATAAAAAAGTGAAAATAAAAAAAATTTTAAAATTTATGAAAAAAAATTAAATTCAATAATTTCAATATTTTATTTGATAATTCAATTTAATCCATTAAATTGATAAATTGAATAAAAATTTAAAATTTATGAAAAAAAATTAAATTAAAATATTTCAATATTTTATTTGATATTTCAATTTAATCCATTAAATTGATAAATTGAATAAAAATTTAAAATTTATGAAAAATAATTAAATTAAAATATTTCAATATTTTATTTGATATTTCAATTTAATCCATTAAATTGATAAATTGGAAAAAATTTAAAATTTACGAAAAAAAATTAAATTCAATAATTTCAATATTTTATTTGATAATTCAATTTAATATATTAAATTGATAAATTGATTAAAAAGTGAAAATAAAAAAAAATTTTAAAATTTATGAAAAAAAATTAAATTCAATAATTTCAATATTTTATTTGATAATTCAATTTAATCCATTAAATTGATAAATTGAATAAAAATTTAAAATTTATGAAAAAAAATTAAATTAAAATATTTCAATATTTTATTTGATATTTCAATTTAATCCATTAAATTGATAAATTGAATAAAAATTTAAAATTTATGAAAAATAATTAAATTAAAATATTTCAATATTTTATTTGATATTTCAATTTAATCCATTAAATTGATAGATTGAAAAAAAATTTAAAATTTATGAAAAAAAATTAAATTCAATAATTTCAATATTTTATTTGATAATTCAATTTAATCAAATAAATCGATAAATTGATAAAAAAGTGAAAATAAAAAAAATTTTAAAATTTATGAAAAAAAATTAAATTCAATAATTTCAACATTTTATTTGATAATTCAATTTAATCCATTAAATTGATAAATTGAATAAAAATTTAAAATTTATGAAAAAAAATTAAATTAAAATATTTCAATATTTTATTTGATATTTCAATTAAATCCATTAAATTGATAGATTGAAAAAAAATTTAAAATTTATGAAAAAAAATTAAATTAAAATATTTCAATATTTTATTTGATATTTCAATTAAATCCATTAAATTGATAGATTGAAAAAAAATTTAAAATTTATGAAAAAAAATTAAATTCAATAATTTCAATATTTTATTTGATAATTCAATTTAATCCATTAAATTGATAAACTGAATAAAAATTTAAAATTTATGAAAAAAAATTAAATTCAATAATTTCAATATTTTATTTGATAATTCAATTTAATATATTAAATTGATAAATTGATTAAAAAGTGAAAATAAAAAAAAATTTTAAAATTTATGAAAAAAAATTAAATTCAATAATTTCAATATTTTATTTGATAATTCAATTTAATCCATTAAATTGATAAATTGAAATAAAATTTAAAATTTAAGAAAAAAAATTCAATTCAATAATTTCAATATTTTATTTGATATTTCAATTTAATCCATTAAATTGATAAATTGAATAAAAATTTAAAATTTATGAAAAAAAATTAAATTAAAATATTTCAATATTTTATTTGATATTTCAATTTAATCCATTAAATTGATAGATTGAAAAAAAATTTAAAATTTATGAAAAAAAATTAAATTCAATAATTTCAATATTTTATTTGATAATTCAATTTAATCCATTAAATTGATAAATTGAAGAAAAATTTAAAATTTATGAATTAAATTAAATTCAATAATTTCAATATTTTATTTGATATTTCAATTTAATCCATTAAATTGATAAATTGATAAAAAAGTGAAAATAAAAAAAATTTTAAAATTTATGAAAAAAAATTAAATTCAATAATTTCAATATTTTATTTGATAATTCAATTTAATCCATTAAATTGATAAATTGAATAAAAATTTAAAATTTATGAAAAAAAATTAAATTAAAATATTTCAATATTTTATTTGATATTTCAATTAAATCCATTAAATTGATAGATTGAAAAAAAATTTAAAATTTATGAAAAAAAATTAAATTCAATAATTTCAATATTTTATTTGATATTTCAATTTAATCCATTAAATTGATAAATTGGAAAAAAAAGTGAAAATAAAAAAAATTTTAAAATTTATGAAAAAAAATTAAATTCAATAATTTCAATATTTTATTTGATATTTCAATTAAATCCATTAAATTGATAGATTGAAAAAAAATTTAAAATTTATGAAAAAAAATTAAATTCAATAATTTCAATATTTTATTTTATAATTCAATTTAATCCATTAAATTGATAAATTGAAGAAAAATTTAAAATTTATGAAAAAAAATTAAATTCAATAATTTCAATATTTTATTTGATAATTCAATTTAATATATTAAATTGATAAATTGATTAAAAATTTAAAATTTATGAAAAAAAATTAAATTAAAATATGTATTTCAATATTTTATTTGATATTTCAATTTAATCCATTAAATTGATAAATTGATAAAAAAGTGAAAATAAAAAAAATTTTAAAATTTATGAAAAAAAATTAAATTCAATAATTTCAATATTTTATTTGATATTTCAATTAAATCCATTAAAATGATAGATTGAAAAAAAATTTAAAATTTATGAAAAAAAATTAAATTCAATAATTTCAATATTTTATTTGATATTTCAATTAAATCCATTAAATTGATAGATTGAAAAAAAATTTAAAATTTATGAAAAAAAATTAAATTCAATAATTTCAATATTTTATTTGATAATTCAATTTAATCCATTAAATTGATAAATTGAAGAAAAATTTAAAATTTATGAAAAAAAATTAAATTCAATAATTTCAATATTTTATTTGATAATTCAATTTAATATATTAAATTGATAAATTGAATAAAAATTTAAAATTTATGAAAAAAAATTAAATTAAAATATTTCAATATTTTATTTGATAATTCAATTAAATCCATTAAATTGATAAATTGAATAAAAATTTAAAATTTATGAAAAAAAATTAAATTAAAATATTTCAATATTTTATTTGATAATTCAATTTAATCCATTAAATTGATAAATTGAAATAAAATTTAAAATTTATGAAAAATAATTAAATTAAAATATTTCAATATTTTATTTGATATTTCAATTTAATCCATTAAATTGATAAATTGAATAAAAATTTAAAATTTATGAAAAATAATTAAATTAAAATATTTCAATATTTTATTTGATATTTCAATTTAATCCATTAAATTGATAGATTGAAAAAAAATTTAAAATTTATGAAAAAAAATTAAATTCAATAATTTCAATATTTTATTTGATAATTCAATTTAATCCATTAAATTGATAAATTGGAAAAAATTTAAAATTTATGAAAAAAAATTAAATTCAATAATTTCAATATTTTATTTGATAATTCAATTTAATCCATTAAATTGATAAATTGAAGAAAAATTTAAAATATATGAAAAAAAAATTAAATTCAATAATTTCAATATTTTATTTGATAATTCAATTTAATATATTAAATTGATAAATTGATTAAAAAGTGAAAATAAAAAAAAATTTTAAAATTTATGAAAAAAAATTAAATTCAATAATTTCAATATTTTATTTGATAATTCAATTTAATCCATTAAATTGATAAATTGAATAAAAATTTAAAATTTATGAAAAAAAATTAAATTAAAATATTTCAATATTTTATTTGATATTTCAATTTAATCCATTAAATTGATAAATTGGAAAAAATTTAAAATTTACGAAAAAAAATTAAATTCAATAATTTCAATATTTTATTTGATAATTCAATTTAATATATTAAATTGATAAATTGATTAAAAAGTGAAAATAAAAAAAAATTTTAAAATTTATGAAAAAAAATTAAATTCAATAATTTCAATATTTTATTTGATATTTCAATTAAATCCATTAAATTGATAGATTGAAAAAAAATTTAAAATTATGAAAAAAAATTAAATTCAATAATTTCAATATTTTATTTGATATTTCAATTTAATCCATTAAATTGATAAATTGGAAATAAAAGTGAAAATAAAAAAAATTTTAAAAATTTATGAAAAAAAATTAAATTCAATAATTTCAATATTTTATTTGATATTTCAATTAAATCCATTAAATTGATAGATTGAAAAAAAATTTAAAATTTATGAAAAAAAATTAAATTCAATAATTTCAATATTTATTTTATAATTCAATTTAATCCATTAAATTGATAAATTGAAGAAAAATTTAAAATTTATGAAAAAAAATTAAATTCAATAATTTCAATATTTTATTTGATAATTCAATTTAATCCATTAAATTGATAAACTGAATAAAAATTTAAAATTTATGAAAAAAAATTAAATTAAAATATTTCAATATTTTATTTGATATTTCAATTTAATCCATTAAATTGATAGATTGAAAAAAATTTAAAATTTATGAAAAGAAATTAAATTCAATAATTTCAATATTTTATTTGATAATTCAATTTAATCCATTAAATTGATAAATTGGAAAAAATTTAAAATTTATGAAAAAAAATTAAATTCAATAATTTCAATATTTTATTTGATAATTCAATTTAATCAAATAAATCGATAAATTGATAAAAAAGTGAAAATAAAAAAAATTTTAAAATTTATGAAAAAAAATTAAATTCAATAATTTCAATATTTTATTTGATAATTCAATTTAATCCATTAAATTGATAAATTGAATAAAAATTTAAAATTTATGAAAAAAAAATTAAATTAAAATATTCAATATTTTATTTGATATTTCAATTAAATCCATTAAATTGATAGATTGAAAAAAAATTTAAAATTTATGAAAAAAAATTAAATTAAAATATTTCAATATTTTATTTGATATTTCAATTAAATCCATTAAATTGATAGATTGAAAAAAAATTTAAAATTTATGAAAAAAAATTAAATTCAATAATTTCAATATTTTATTTGATAATTCAATTTAATCCATTAAATTGATAAACTGAATAAAAATTTAAAATTTATGAAAAAAAATTAAATTAAAATATTTCAATATTTTATTTGATATTTCAATTTAATCCATTAAATTGATAAATTGATAAAACGTGAAAATAAAAAAAATTTTAAAATTTATGAAAAAAAAATTAAATTCAATAATTTCAATATTTTATTTGATAATTCAATTTAATCCATTAAATTGATAAATTGAATAAAAATTTAAAATTTATGAAAAAAAATTAAATTAAAATATTTCAATATTTTATTTGATATTTCAATTTAATCCATTAAATTGATAAATTGGAAAAAAAAGTGAAAATAAAAAAAATTTTAAAATTTATGAAAAAAAATTAAATTCAATAATTTCAATATTTTATTTGATATTTCAATTAAATCCATTAAATTGATAGATTGAAGAAAAATTTAAAATTTATGAAAAAAAATTAAATTCAATAATTTCAATATTTTATTTGATAATTCAATTTAAAATATTAAATTGATAAATTGATTAAAAAGTGAAAATAAAAAAAATTTTAAAATTTATGAAAAAAAATTTAATTCAATAATTTCAATATTTTATTTGATATTTCAATTAAATCCATTAAATTGATAGATTGAAAAAAAATTTAAAATTTATGAAAAAAAATTAAATTCAATAATTTCAATATTTTATTTGATAATTCAATTTAATCCATTAAATTGATAAACTGAATAAAAATTTAAAATTTATGAAAAAAAATTAAATTAAAATATTTCAATATTTTATTTGATATTTCAATTTAATCCATTAAATTGATAAATTGATAAAACGTGAAAATAAAAAAAATTTTAAAATTTATGAAAAAAAATTAAATTCAATAATTTCAATATTTTATTTGATAATTCAATTAATCCATTAAATTGATAAATTGAATAAAAATTTAAAATTTATGAAAAAAAATTAAATTAAAATATTTCAATATTTTATTTGATATTTCAATTTAATCCATTAAATTGATAAATTGGAAAAAAAAGTGAAAATAAAAAAAATTTTAAAATTTATGAAAAAAAATTAAATTCAATAATTTCAATATTTTATTTGATATTTCAATTAAATCCATTAAATTGATAGATTGAAGAAAAATTTAAAATTTATGAAAAAAAATTAAATTCAATAATTTCAATATTTTATTTGATAATTCAATTTAAAATATTAAATTGATAAATTGATTAAAAAGTGAAAATAAAAAAAATTTTAAAATTATGAAAAAAAATTTAATTCAATAATTTCAATATTTTATTTGATATTTCAATTAATTCCATTAAATTGATAGATTGAAAAAAAATTTAAAATTTATGAAAAAAAATTAAATTCAATAATTTCAATATTTTATTTGATAATTCAATTTAATATATTAAATTGATAAATTGATTAAAAAGTGAAAATAAAAAAAATTTTAAAATTTATGAAAAAAAATTTAATTCAATAATTTCAATATTTTATTTGATATTTCAATTAAATCCATTAAATTGATAGATTGAAAAAAAATTTAAAATTTATGAAAAAAAATTAAATTCAATAATTTCAATATTTTATTTGATAATTCAATTTAATATATTAAATTGATAAATTGATTAAAAAGTGAAAATAAAAAAAATTTTAAAATTTATGAAAAAAAATTTAATTCAATAATTTCAATATTTTATTTGATATTTCAATTAAATCCATTAAATTGATAGATTGAAAAAAAATTTAAAATTTATGAAAAAAAATTAAATTCAATAATTTCAATATTTTATTTGATAATTCAATTTAATCCATTAAATTGATAAATTGGAAAAATTTAAAATTTATGAAAAAAAATTAAATTCAATAATTTCAATATTTTATTTGATAATTCAATTTAATCCATTAAATTGATAAATTGAAGAAAAATTTAAAATATATGAAAAAAAAATTAAATTCAATAATTTCAATATTTTATTTGATAATTCAATTTAATATATTAAATTGATAAATGATTAAAAAGTGAAAATAAAAAAAAATTTTAAAATTTATGAAAAAAAATTAAATTCAATAATTTCAATATTTTATTTGATAATTCAATTAATCCATTAAATTGATAAATTGAATAAAAATTTAAAATTTATGAAAAAAAATTAAATTAAAATATTTCAATATTTTATTTGATATTTCAATTTAATCCATTAAATTGATAAATTGGAAAAAATTTAAAATTTACGAAAAAAAATTAAATTCAATAATTTCAATATTTTATTTGATAATTCAATTTAATATATTAAATTGATAAATTGATTAAAAAGTGAAAATAAAAAAAAATTTTTAAAATTTATGAAAAAAATTAAATTCAATAATTTCAATATTTTATTTGATATTTCAATTAAATCCATTAAATTGATAGATTGAAAAAAAATTTAAAATTTATGAAAAAAAATTAAATTCAATAATTTCAATATTTTATTTGATAATTCAATTTAATCCATTAAATTGATAAACTGAATAAAAATTAAAATTTATGAAAAAAAATTAAATTAAAATATTTCAATATTTTATTTGATATTTCAATTTAATCCATTAAATTGATAAATTGATAAAACGTGAAAATAAAAAAAATTTTAAAATTTATGAAAAAAAATTAAATTCAATAATTTCAATATTTTATTTGATAATTCAATTTAATCCATTAAATTGATAAATTGAATAAAAATTTAAAATTTATGAAAAAAAATTAAATTAAAATATTTCAATATTTTATTTGATATTTCAATTTAATCCATTAAATTGATAAATTGGAAAAAAAAGTGAAAATAAAAAAAATTTTAAAATTTATGAAAAAAAATTAAATTCAATAATTTCAATATTTTATTTGATATTTCAATTAAATCCATTAAATTGATAGATTGAAGAAAAATTTAAAATTTATGAAAAAAAATTAAATTCAATAATTTCAATATTTTATTTGATAATTCAATTTAAAATATTAAATTGATAAATTGATTAAAAAGTGAAAATAAAAAAAATTTTAAAATTTATGAAAAAAAATTTAATTCAATAATTTCAATATTTTATTTGATATTTCAATTAAATCCATTAAATTGATAGATTGAAAAAAAATTTAAAATTTATGAAAAAAAATTAAATTCAATAATTTCAATATTTTATTTGATAATTCAATTTAATATATTAAATTGATAAATTGATTAAAAAGTGAAAATAAAAAAAATTTTAAAATTTATGAAAAAAAATTTAATTCAATAATTTCAATATTTTATTTGATATTTCAATTAAATCCATTAAATTGATAGATTGAAAAAAAATTTAAAATTTATGAAAAAAAATTAAATTCAATAATTTCAATATTTTATTTGATAATTCAATTTAATATATTAAATTGATAAATTGATTAAAAAGTGAAAATAAAAAAAATTTTAAAATTTATGAAAAAAAATTTAATTCAATAATTTCAATATTTTATTTGATATTTCAATTAAATCCATTAAATTGATAGATTGAAAAAAAATTTAAAATTTATGAAAAAAAATTAAATTCAATAATTTCAATATTTTATTTGATATATCAATTTAATCCATTAAATTGATAAATTGGAAAAAAAAGTGAAAATAAAAAAAATTTTAAAATTTATGAAAAAAAATTAAATTCAATAATTTCAATATTTTATTTGATATTTCAATTAAATCCATTAAATTGATAGATTGAAAAAAAATTTAAAATTTAGGAAAAAAAATTAAATTCAATAATTTCAATATTTTATTTTATAATTCAATTTAATCCATTAAATTGATAAATTGAAGAAAAATTTAAAATTTATGAAAAAAAATTAAATTAAAATATTTCAATATTTTATTTGATATTTCAATTTAATCCATTAAATTGATAAATTGATAAAACGTGAAAATAAAAAAAATTTTAAAATTTATGAAAAAAAATTAAATTCAATAATTTCAATATTTTATTTGATAATTCAATTTAATCCATTAAATTGATAAATTGAATAAAAATTTAAAATTTATGAAAAAAAATTAAATTAAAATATTTCAATATTTTATTTGATATTTCAATTTAATCCATTAAATTGATAAATTGGAAAAAAAAGTGAAAATAAAAAAAATTTTAAAATTTATGAAAAAAAATTAAATTCAATAATTTCAATATTTTATTTGATATTTCAATTAAATCCATTAAATTGATAGATTGAAGAAAAATTTAAAATTTATGAAAAAAAATTAAATTCAATAATTTCAATATTTTATTTGATAATTCAATTTAAAATATTAAATTGATAAATTGATTAAAAAGTGAAAATAAAAAAAATTTTAAAATTTATGAAAAAAAATTTAATTCAATAATTTCAATATTTTATTTGATATTTCAATTAATTCCATTAAATTGATAGATTGAAAAAAAATTTAAAATTTATGAAAAAAAATTAAATTCAATAATTTCAATATTTTATTTGATAATTCAATTTAATATATTAAATTGATAAATTGATTAAAAAGTGAAAATAAAAAAAATTTTAAAATTTATGAAAAAAAATTTAATTCAATAATTTCAATATTTTATTTGATATTTCAATTAAATCCATTAAATTGATAGATTGAAAAAAAATTTAAAATTTATGAAAAAAAATTAAATTCAATAATTTCAATATTTTATTTGATAATTCAATTTAATATATTAAATTGATAAATTGATTAAAAAGTGAAAATAAAAAAAATTTTAAAATTTATGAAAAAAAATTTAATTCAATAATTTCAATATTTTATTTGATATTTCAATTAAATCCATTAAATGATAGATTGAAAAAAAATTTAAAATTTATGAAAAAAAATTAAATTCAATAATTTCAATATTTTATTTGATAATTCAATTTAATCCATTAAATTGATAAATTGGAAAAAATTTAAAATTTATGAAAAAAAATTAAATTCAATAATTTCAATATTTTATTTGATAATTCAATTTAATCCATTAAATTGATAAATTGAAGAAAAATTTAAAATATATGAAAAAAAAATTAAATTCAATAATTTCAATATTTTATTTGATAATTCAATTTAATATATTAAATTGATAAATTGATTAAAAAGTGAAAATAAAAAAAAATTTTAAAATTTATGAAAAAAAATTAAATTCAATAATTTCAATATTTTATTTGATAATTCAATTTAATCCATTAAATTGATAAATTGAATAAAAATTAAAATTTATGAAAAAAAATTAAATTAAAATATTTCAATATTTTATTTGATATTTCAATTTAATCCATTAAATTGATAAATTGGAAAAAATTTAAAATTTACGAAAAAAAATTAAATTCAATAATTTCAATATTTTATTTGATAATTCAATTTAATATATTAAATTGATAAATTGATTAAAAAGTGAAAATAAAAAAAAATTTTAAAATTTATGAAAAAAAATTAAATTCAATAATTTCAATATTTTATTTGATATTTCAATTAAATCCATTAAATTGATAGATTGAAAAAAAATTTAAAATTTATGAAAAAAAATTAAATTCAATAATTTCAATATTTTATTTGATAATTCAATTTAATCCATTAAATTGATAAACTGAATAAAAATTTAAAATTTATGAAAAAAAATTAAATTAAAATATTTCAATATTTTATTTGATATTTCAATTTAATCCATTAAATTGATAAATTGATAAAACGTGAAAATAAAAAAAATTTTAAAATTTATGAAAAAAAATTAAATTCAATAATTTCAATATTTTATTTGATAATTCAATTTAATCCATTAAATTGATAAATTGAATAAAAATTTAAAATTTATGAAAAAAATTAAATTAAAATATTTCAATATTTTATTTGATATTTCAATTTAATCCATTAATTGATAAATTGGAAAAAAAAGTGAAAATAAAAAAAATTTTAAAATTTATGAAAAAAAATTAAATTCAATAATTTCAATATTTTATTTGATATTTCAATTAAATCCATTAAATTGATAGATTGAAGAAAAATTTAAAATTTATGAAAAAAAATTAAATTCAATAATTTCAATATTTTATTTGATAATTCAATTTAAAATATTAAATTGATAAATTGATTAAAAAGTGAAAATAAAAAAAATTTTAAAATTTATGAAAAAAAATTTAATTCAATAATTTCAATATTTTATTTGATATTTCAATTAAATCCATTAAATTGATAGATTGAAAAAAAATTTAAAATTTATGAAAAAAATTAAATTCAATAATTTCAATATTTTATTTGATAATTCAATTTAATATATTAAATTGATAAATTGATTAAAAAGTGAAAATAAAAAAAATTTTAAAATTTATGAAAAAAAATTTAATTCAATAATTTCAATATTTTATTTGATATTTCAATTAAATCCATTAAATTGATAGATTGAAAAAAAATTTAAAATTTATGAAAAAAAATTAAATTCAATAATTTCAATATTTTATTTGATAATTCAATTTAATATATTAAATTGATAAATTGATTAAAAAGTGAAAATAAAAAAAATTTTAAAATTTATGAAAAAAAATTTAATTCAATAATTTCAATATTTTATTTGATATTTCAATTAAATCCATTAAATTGATAGATTGAAAAAAAATTTAAAATTTATGAAAAAAAATTAAATTCAATAATTTCAATATTTTATTTGATATATCAATTTAATCCATTAAATTGATAAATTGGAAAAAAAAGTGAAAATAAAAAAAATTTTAAAATTTATGAAAAAAAATTAAATTCAATAATTTCAATATTTTATTTGATATTTCAATTAAATCCATTAAATTGATAGATTGAAAAAAAATTTAAAATTTAGGAAAAAAAATTAAATTCAATAATTTCAATATTTTATTTTATAATTCAATTTAATCCATTAAATTGATAAATTGAAGAAAAATTTAAAATTTATGAAAAAAAATTAAATTCAATAATTTCAATATTTTATTTGATAATTCAATTTAATATATTAAATTGATAAATTGAATAAAAATTTAAAATTTATGAAAAAAAATTAAATTAAAATATTTCAATATTTTATTTGATAATTCAATTTAATCCATTAAATTGATAGATTGAAAAAAAATTTAAAATTTATGAAAAAAAATTAAATTCAATAATTTCAATATTTTATTTGATAATTCAATTTAATCCATTAAATTGATAAATTGGAAAAAATTTAAAATTTATGAAAAAAAATTAAATTCAATAATTTCAATATTTTATTTGATAATTCAATTTAATCAAATAAATCGATAAATTGATAAAAAAGTGAAAATAAAAAAAATTTTAAAATTTATGAAAAAAAATTAAATTCAATAATTTCAATATTTTATTTGATAATTCAATTTAATCCATTAAATTGATAAATTGAAGAAAAATTTAAAATTTATGAAAAAAAATTAAATTCAATAATTTCAATATTTTATTTGATAATTCAATTTAATATATTAAATTGATAAATTGATTAAAAAGTGAAAATAAAAAAATTTTAAAATTTATGAAAAAAAATTAAATTCAATAATTTCAATATTTTATTTGATAATTCAATTTAATCATTAAATTGATAAATTGAATAAAAATTTAAAATTTATGAAAAAAAATTAAATTAAAATATTTCAATATTTTATTTGATATTTCAATTTAATCCATTAAATTGATAAATTGGAAAAAATTTAAAATTTACGAAAAAAAATTAAATTCAATAATTTCAATATTTTATTTGATAATTCAATTTAATATATTAAATTGATAAATTGATTAAAAAGTGAAAATAAAAAAAAATTTTAAAATTTATGAAAAAAAATTAAATTCAATAATTTCAATATTTTATTTGATAATTCAATTTAATCATTAAATTGATAATTGAATAAAAATTTAAAATTTATGAAAAAAAATTAAATTAAAATATTTCAATATTTTATTTGATATTTCAATTAAATCCATTAAATTGATAGATTGAAAAAAATTTAAAATTTATGAAAAAAAATTAAATTCAATAATTTCAATATTTTATTTGATAATTCAATTTAATATATTAAATTGATAAATTGATTAAAAAGTGAAAATAAAAAAAAATTTTAAAATTTATGAAAAAAATTAAATTCAATAATTTCAATATTTTATTTGATAATTCAATTTAATCCATTAAATTGATAAATTGAAATAAAATTTAAAATTTAAGAAAAAAAATTCAATTCAATAATTTCAATATTTTATTTGATATTTCAATTTAATCCATTAAATTGATAAATGAATAAAAATTTAAAATTTATGAAAAAAAATTAAATTAAAATATTTCAATATTTTATTTGATATTTCAATTTAATCCATTAAATTGATAGATTGAAAAAAAATTTAAAATTTATGAAAAAAAATTAATTCAATAATTTCAATATTTT
>JASXSY010002592.1:0-30908 GCA_034509805.1 Sipha maydis
CATCAATAGAATTTGTTAAGCTCTTAACAATTCTATTTTCAAATTTAGCAAATTTTTTTTCGAGTAACTGGTCGATTTGCTGTAGAGTAATCATTTTTTAATTTTCCTCTTCCTGTAGGTATGTAATATTATTTATTATTATACTAGGTATCAATAGGTCTCATATTAAATTTGTCTTACTAATGTAGTAATTTTGCCCATTAAACATTCATTTTCTGACACTGTATTATCTAATTTTGTTTTTTCTACACAGTATTATCTACTTTGTTTGTTCGTCGCCATTTTCCTCTTCTTTTGATTAACTGCAATACGGTTCTTTTTCTTTCCGGAGTTGACGAAGTTGAAAGTGTGTACAATTTTTCTTCTTCGACGGTGATCAGCTATGAAGTGACTGCCTCCGTGAATTGAATTTGAAAATTCTCTTCATAAAGAACTACCGACTGCGCCAAATTTGTGTTGCATGCCGTCGAATCAATAGGGATGATAGAGGATTTAATAAAAAAGATTGACTTCAAATTAAAGTTACTACTTTTATTAAAATAATGTACGATAAAACATTCACAATATAGAGTGGCGTGAAGGTGCTTGCTGTGTCCGGACTTAAACACATCTGACTTTTGGTCTGTTGAGGACCCCCTTATATACTAGGATCCTGTGTGAAACTACTTATCCCGGATATGATTTTTAATTATAAACATGTTTATTTAATATATCTATTTATGGGCATAAGTAACAGCTGTCCACTCAAATTTTTAAAAGCATAATTTCGTGTAAACTCTTGTTATTGAAACACTTATTTTTTAACTAATATTAGATAACCGTAAAATCCATTTGTATTTTACTATTTATATATACAATTTTATATTAATTTACGCATCTTTAAATGATTTTTAGCTTGAATATCATTGTTCCCACATTCATATGTTTTTTTTTTTTGCTTTTTGAAAAAATTAGAATGTTCAAATATTGAATAAACATATATTTAGGACAAAAGTTCAATACACTATGTATCGAGATCAGATAATTTTGACTATTTTCCATAATTTCAATGTACATTTACATATTCGGAAACTATAATAATTTTACATCTTTAGAATTTATGTATACATTTAATTAAACATAAAATTTTAATTTTAATTTGACATTGTGCATTTTAAGGAATTGCAGATTTAAGATATGATAAATGTAAATTAATATATATTGATCATTCGAATGTTATAGAAATACATTCAAATTGATCACTACACATCGGTCTAATTGAGTATTTTGATATGGAACAATTTCTTATAATTTTAATAAGAGTCAATTTTCTTTTTTAGATAATGTTTCCGATATCGTTATAATGCTGATGTCGAATTTCGTCCGTGTGCCGACTTCCAGTGCATCAATATATGCTACTATTGTTTTCTGGAAAAATGTGATTTGCAAATGAATCTCTCTTTAAGTACGACTTATATATATATATAAATTATTATCAATAGTTTACACAATCATTGTCAATAGTTAATCAAAAATTGTTACTTCTTTATAATTATTCGTAAATACTCTCGCATCATCGATGCTTCGTTAAAAATTACAATGTAAATAGTTTTAATTTTCTTCAATTTGACAAAATAATTTTTTATTGTGATAAATTAAATTTTTTAAATAAATCAAATTAATTATTGATAATGTAAATACTACATTTTTAGATTTTAAGTTGTATATTTGATTCAATTGTATCCTTAAAATAACTAATATTAGTATTAATTGTCAAATACAAATAGAAAGTTTTATTGAAACTTCTATGCATAGAAGCACATATGTGTACAATTCAGGTGAATTAATTATTTAGTTATATTGTGTATATTCAAAATTAATTTTAAAAATTTTTTTTAGTAAAATGTGGATTGTTGTTTGTTTTGAAGACAACACAATAGCTGCTGTTCCTCAATTTTGGTATGACAGGGAAAAATGTGCATGGCCTAAAAAAACACCAAAGAAATTTATAGAACGACGCATAAAGCCAAATGATATAGATTTTCTTTACTTAAAATCTAAAATAATCAAAAATAATATAGGTATATACCAATATAAAATAAAAAAATAAAATAAATAAAAATAATATAATAATTAAAATAATAAAAATAAAATAAAAATTAAATAACATATGTTATTTAATTTTTATTTTATTGAAATTTATTGACTTATAATTGTTTTTTTAACTTGTTAAGTTATTTATTGAGTTTATTATTGAGTATTTAGTTAACTTAAAGTTATTAAGTTTAATTTGTACTAACATTTTATAGTTTGAATATTTTTTATTTTATTTTTTAGGCAGTCTTATTGATGCAAGGTCATTTGCAAAAGATAATTCTGAGGTTTCATCAAATGAAAGTTATGTATTTGAATATAATCAAAAAAACAAAAATAAGAATATGAAACAGTCTTCTGCTATTTCATCTAAGGAATTGATAGTTCCTAAACTTCCAACCATTTCTTCCGAAGGTAACTAATTTAATTATTTTAACCCAACTATTTACATATTTAATTAACAGTATATTTTTGGATTTCAGAATCTGAAGAAAGTAATGGTGAAGAAATGAACTCATTCAATATTAGTCCAGTAAACTCAATTGAATCTAGCACTACTATTAAAAAAAATATCCGAAGATCAAATTCAAAAATTGATGAAGTTCATGATGAGTATTTTGGTAAGAAATTAAAAGTTACTCATGATGTATCAACTTCCGAAACACCTTATGGCTTAGCTTCGAACAATATTAGTGAAAACGATCAAGGTATTGTATATTTATATATTATACATTTTTGTAACAGCTAAATAACTACTATGACAATTAGAAAAGATATATACTGACAAATTTCTCTCCAATTACTCATACATTGGTTTTAAAGGAAAATCAAAATTATCTAATCTACAAAGCTGCGCTATAATCTTTGGTAGGCATTTAATAATAAATTTTTCAATTAAATGTTTTTTTTATTTTTATTGTTTGTTATTCAGATGCTGTTCAAAAAATGAAAAAATATCATGATATCCCTATCAAAGATATTGAAAAACCTATTAAATTGTGGATGGCACAACCATCAGAACGTATTAAAAAAAATCTTGAAAAGAAAACGATAGGATAAAAATATTACAATATGATTCTATTTTATTAACTTTTAAAATATTATTTTTTAAATTTATCAGTATAGCTTTTTTAAAGGACCTGTGAAGTGTTTAAAGTTTTTGTTATAATTTTAAAGTTTTAGTAACAAAGTATTTAGTTTATAATTTTTATTGTTATAATATATCATATTATAATACAGATGTAGCTAAGGGAAGCATACATTTTTATATTTTTTTATTTTAACTACTAATTTTATTAATACTTAAAATTTAATATTTTTAAAAATTAACAATATTCATAATTTGTATACTTGGTAATTTTTGAATAAAGTGAATATTAAGAAACAATTTTTTAATTATTATTACAGTAGAACCTCAATTAACCGTTAGTCTCTGGTCCAGAGCTTTGAGGTTTTTTCGAAAAGATGGTAAAACGAGCAACAAACATTTATTTAAACATACATATTTATTCTTTTTTTAAGAATTATGACATGCATATTGATATAATTAGGTATTATTACTTATTGATACATTATAATTTTTAATTTATTATACAAATATATTCAGAAAAATTAAAAATTGTATTCTCTAAAACAACTTAACAATGTTATCACAACTTTAAACAGAATATTCTCAAAAGAACCATCAAGAATATATTAAAAATATTTAAATGCAATATACTGAAAATTATTCATATATAATGTTGCCGCAACATTTTAAAACAATATTATCGTAATAATAACTTAAAATACTTTAAAAATATTTTGTAAAATTATTTTGGAAATGTTTGATCCTCTGCCAAATAGTGATCTAAAAATATTGTGATAATATTCAAAAATCTTCAGGCAACTTTCATCGAATATTCATAAAATGTTTAAGTTTTAGCATGAATATTATTAAAATATTGAGAAAATATAATTTTGCTGTGTGGGTATGTATCGAGATCAGAAAATTTTAAATATTTTCCTAAATTTAGTTGTACATTTAAATATTCGGAAACTATAATAATTTTACATCTTTAGAATTTATGTATACATTTAATTAAACATAAAATTTAAGTTTTAATTTGACTTTGTACTATTTAAGGAAGTGCAGATTTAAGATATGGTAATAGTAAATTAATATATATTGATCATTCGAATGTTATAGAAATACATTCAAATTGATCACTACACATCGTTCTATTTGAGTATTTGATATGGAACAATTTCTTATAATTTTAATAAGAGTCAATTTTCTTTTTTAGATGATGTTTCCGATATTGTTATAATGCTGATGTCGAATTTCGTTTGTGTGCCGACTTCCAGTGCATCAATATATGCTACTATAGTTTTCTGAAAAATGTGATTTGAAAATGAATCTCTCTTTAAGTACGACTTATATATATATATAAATTATTATCAATTGTTTACACAATCATTGTCAATAGTTAATCAAAAATTGTTACTTCTTTATAATTATTCGTAAATACTCTCGCATCATCGATGCTTCGTTAAAAATTACAATGTAACAGCTGTCCACTCAAATTTTAAAAAGCATTATTCCGTGTAAACTCTTGTTATTTGAAACTCTTATTCTTTACCTAGTATTAGATTACCGGAACATGATTTTGTATTAAACTATTTATATATACACTTTTATATTTATTTATGCATCTTTAAAAGATTTTTCGCTTGAATATCATTGTTTCCACATTCATATGTTTTTTTTTTGCTTTTTGAAAAAATTAGAATGCTCAGATATTGAATAAACAAATATTTAGGACAAATATTCAATACACTATGTATCGAGATCAGATAATTTTTAATATTTTCCTAAATTTAGTTGTACATTTACATATTTGGAAACTATAATAATTTTACATCTTTAGAATTTATGTATACGTTTAATTAAACATAAAATTTAAGTTTTAATTTGACTTTGTACTATTTAAGGAAGTGCTGATTTAATATATGGTAATAGTAAATTAATATATATTGATCATTCGAATGTTATAGAAATATATTCAAATTGAGTACTACACATGGTTCTATATGAGTATTTGATATAGAACAATTTTTTTATAATCTTAATAAGAGTTATTTTTCTTTTTCAGATGATGTTTTCGATATCGTTATAATGCTGATGTCGAATTTCGTTCGTGTGCCGACTTCCAGTGCATCAATATATGCCACTATTGTTTTCTGGAAAAATGTGATTTGCAAATGAATCTCTCTTTAAGTACGACTTATATATATATAAATTGTTATCAATATTTTACACCAGGGGTCGGCAACCTTTTTACCTACACGGGCCATAATTTGTTTCAGTTTTTTATAGAGGGCCGCATACAAAATTAAAATATTAAAAAATATAATTTTAACAATTAATACTAATATATTTACAGATAGCAACAAACATATTTTAAGTTTAACATGACGGTTGTCCTTATTAACTAATTTGTAATTAAATACATTAGTAGAGAAAATTTAAAAGTTTAAAAATAATTATTAATTAATTCTTAAATGCATTTTAGTATACAAATATTAAGTTACTAATGTGATTTTTGAGGTTACATTTTTTCCGCCAATTCATTTATATGCGCTTTTATATTGGATGTTGATATCCTTAAAACAGCATTTAAGTGTGCATCGCTTAATCGTGAACAATATTTATTTTTTCGAAATTTAAGTATTTAGAATGTCAAACAATCAAATTTAGAAACTTTTTCTTTCAGTTTAAACATTAAATTTGTTCCTAACTCTTCAGTACATCTAACACAGGTCCTAGATGAGAGACTGATGTCTTTAAATTGTTATTTTTTCTCAGGGCATATTTCATTTACAACGGCTAACATACATTTTTTTATAATGGACGATTACACTTGGCTATCATTTCAGCAACTATGAAACTAGCTCGTACTCCTGATTCGTTTTGATTATGTTGTAATTTAAAACTATTTTGTTGATTAGTTAATGAACTTTTAAAATTGTTTATTTTAATCTGTCTAAGATCACCAGTGAGAATGTTAAATTTTAATTTATGCTCTGTTTCATAGTGACGTTCAACATTATATTCTCTTACAGTTAAAATGATTTTTTGCAAATTAAACATAACAGTTTGACTCTATTTTCGATAAAAAAATATAAATCCGTCCATGATTCGTTGAATGTACAATGTTCATCACTAATCTTACGTTTTTTTGACATTGAATTGATAGGTTATTATAAAACAGTTGAAATTTAAACTTCACGTTGGAATGTTTCGAAACGAACTGCACTAAGGCCAGATACGTATTTGTCGTAATCGACGATATAAATATTATATGAGATTAATTTACGTTCTCGATCATAGATTATTTCGCATTGTTATACAATAGTCATGAATAAATATTATTTATATATTTTGTAACAGTTTAAGCTACAAAATTAAAATTTTAAACACCATGAATTATATTGGAGGGCCGCAGCAAAAAGTTCCGAGGGCCGCATGCGGCCCGCGGGCCGTGGGTTGCCGGTGCCTGGTTTACACAATCATTGTCAATAGTTTTTCAATAATTGTTACTTCTTTATAATTATTTGTAAATTTCTCACATCATCGATGCTTCGTTTAAAAATTACAATGTATCAGCTGTCCACTCAAATCTTTAAAGAGCATAAAATCTTGTAAACTCTTGTTATTGAAACTCTTATTCTTTAACTAATATTAGATAACCGTAACATGATTTTGTATTTAACTATTTATATATACAATTTTATATTAATTTACGCATCATTAAATGATTTTTAGCTTGAATATCATTGTTTCCACAATCATAGGTTTTGTTTTGTGTTTTGAAAAAGTTTAGAATGTTATATATTGAATAAACATATATTTAGGACAAAAGTTCAATACACTAGGTATCGAGATCAGATAATTTTTAATATTTTCATTATTTCAATGTACATTTACATTTTCGAAAACTATAATAATTTAACATTTTACTCTTATTCTTTACCTTATATTAGATAAACATAACAAGATTTTATATTTAATTATTTATATATTCACTTTTACAATTATTTAGGTATCTTTAAATGATTTTTAGCTTGAATATCATTGTTTCCACATTCATATGTTTTTTTTTTGCTTTTTGAAAAAATTAGAATGCTCAAATATTGAATAAACATATATTTAGGACATCAGTTCAATACACTATGTATCGAGATCATATAATTTTTAATATTTTCATAAATTTAGTTGTATATTTACATATTTGGAAACTATAATAATTTTACATCGTTAGGATTTATGTTTACATTTAATTAAACATAAAATTTAAGTTTTAATTTGACTTTGTGCATTTTAAGAAATTGCAGATTTAGGATATGATAAACGTAAATTAATATATATTGATCATTCGAATGTTATAGAAATACATTCAAATTGAGCACTACACATGGTTCTATTTGAGTATTTGATATAGAAAAATTTCTTATAATCTTTATAAGAGATATTTTTCTTTTTCAGATGATGTTTCCGATATCGTTATAATGCTGATGTCGAATTTCGTTCGTGTGCCGACTACCAGTGCATCAATATTTGCTACTATAGTTTTCGGGAAAAATGTGATTTGCAAATGAATCTCTCTTTAAGTACGACTTATATATATAAATTATTATCAATAGTTTACACAATCGTTGTCAATAGTTTTTTAATAATTGTAACTTATTTATAATTATTTGTAAATATACTCTCGCATCATCGATGCTTCGTTAAAAAATTACAAAGTAACAGCTGTCCACTCAAATTTTTAAAAGCATAATTTCGTGTAAACTCTTGTTATTGAAACTCTTATTTTTTAACTAATATTAGATAACCGTAAAATCCATTTGTATTTAACTATTTATATATACAATTTTATATTAATTTACGCATCTTTAAATGATTTTTACCTTGAATATCATTGTTCCCACATTCATATGTTTTTTTTTTGCTTTTTGAAAAAATTAGAATGTTCAAAATTGAATAAACATATATTTAGGACAAAAGTTCAAAACACTATGTATCGAGATCAGATAATTTTTAATATTTTCATAAATTTAGTTGTACATTTACATATTTGGAAACTATAATAATTTTACATCGTTAGGATTTATGTTTACATTTGATTAAACATAAAATTTAAGTTTTAATTTGACTTTTTGCATTTTAAGAAATTGCAGATTTTGGATATGATAAACGTAAATTTATATATATTGATCATTCGAATGTTATAGAAATACATTCAAATTGAGCACTACACATGGTTCTATTTGAGTATTTGATATAGAAAAATTTCTTATAATCTTAATAAGAGATATTTTTCTTTTTCAGATGATGTTTCCGATATCGTTATAATGCTGATGTCGAATTTCGTTCGTGTGCCGACTACCAGTGCATCAATATTTGCTACTATAGTTTTCGGGAAAAATGTGATTTGCAAATGAATCTCTCTTTAAGTACGACTTATATATATAAATTATTATCAATAGTTTACACAATCGTTGTCAATAGTTTTTTAATAATTGTAACTTATTTATAATTATTTGTAAATATACTCTCGCATCATCGATGCTTCGTTAAAAAATTACAAAGTAACAGCTGTCCACTCAAATTTTTAAAAGCATAATTTCGTGTAAACTCTTGTTATTGAAACTCTTATTTTTTAACTAATATTAGATAACCGTAAAATCCATTTGTATTTAACTATTTATATATACAATTTTATATTAATTTACGCATCTTTAAATGATTTTTACCTTGAATATCATTGTTCCCACATTCATATGTTTTTTTTTTGCTTTTTGAAAAAATTAGAATGTTCAAATATTGAATAAACATATATTTAGGACAAAAGTTCAATACACTATGTATCGAGATCATATAATTTTTAATATTTTCATAAATTTAGTTGTACATTTACATATTTGGAAACTATAATAATTTTACATCGTTAGGATTTATGTATACATTTAATTAAACATAAAATTTAAGTTTTAATTTGACTTTGTGCATTTTAATGAATTGCAGATTTAGGATATGATAAACGTAAATTAATATATATTGATCATTAGAATGTTATAGAAATACATTCAAATTGAGCACTACACATGGTTCTATTTGAGTATTTGATATAGAACACTTTTTTTATAATCTTAATAAGAGTTATTTTTCTTTTTCAGATGATGTTTTCGATATCGTTATAATGCTGATGTCGATTTCGTTCGTGTGCCGACTACCAGTGCATCAATATTTGCTACTATAGTTTTCGGGAAAAATGTGATTTGCAAATGAATCTCTCTTTAAGTACGACTTATATATATAAATTATTATCAATAGTTTACACAATCATTGTCAATAGTTTTTTAATAATTGTAACTTATTTATAATTATTTGTAAATATACTCTCGCATCATCGATGCTTCGTTAAAAAATTACAAAGTAACAGCTGTCCACTCAAATTTTTAAAAGCATAATTTCGTGTAAACTCTTGTTATTGAAACTCTTATTTTTTAACTAATATTAGATAACCGTAAAATCCATTTGTATTTAACTATTTATATATACAATTTTATATTAATTTACGCATCTTTAAATGATTTTTACCTTGAATATCATTGTTCCCACATTCATATGTTTTTTTTTTGCTTTTTGAAAAAATTAGAATGTTCAAAATTGAATAAACATATATTTAGGACAAAAGTTCAAAACACTATGTATCGAGATCAGATAATTTTTAATATTTTCATAAATTTAGTTGTACATTTACATATTTGGAAACTATAATAATTTTACATGGTTAGGATTTATGTTTACATTTGATTAAACATAAAATTTAAGTTTTAATTTGACTTTTTGCATTTTAAGAAATTGCAGATTTTGGATATGATAAACGTAAATTTATATATATTGATCATTCGAATGTTATAGAAATACATTCAAATTGAGCACTACACATGGTTCTATTTGAGTATTTGATATAGAAAAATTTCTTATAATCTTAATAAGAGATATTTTTCTTTTTCAGATGATGTTTCCGATATCGTTATAATGCTGATGTCGAATTTCGTTCGTGTGCCGACTACCAGTGCATCAATATTTGCTACTATAGTTTTCGGGAAAAATGTGATTTGCAAATGAATCTCTCTTTAAGTACGACTTATATATATAAATTATTATCAATAGTTTACACAATCGTTGTCAATAGTTTTTTAATAATTGTAACTTATTTATAATTATTTGTAAATATACTCTCGCATCATCGATGCTTCGTTAAAAAATTACAAAGTAACAGCTGTCCACTCAAATTTTTAAAAGCATAATTTCGTGTAAACTCTTGTTATTGAAACTCTTATTTTTTAACTAATATTAGATAACCGTAAAATCCATTTGTATTTAACTATTTATATATACAATTTTATATTAATTTACGCATCTTTAAATGATTTTTACCTTGAATATCATTGTTCCCACATTCATATGTTTTTTTTTTGCTTTTTGAAAAAATTAGAATGTTCAAAATTGAATAAACATATATTTAGGACAAAAGTTCAAAACACTATGTATCGAGATCAGATAATTTTTAATATTTTCATAAATTTAGTTGTACATTTACATATTTGGAAACTATAATAATTTTACATCGTTAGGATTTATGTTTACATTTAATTAAACATAAAATTTAAGTTTTAATTTGACTTTTTGCATTTTAAGAAATTGCAGATTTAGGATATGATAAACGTAAATTTATATATATTGATCATTCGAATGTTATAGAAATACATTCAAATTGAGCACTACACATGGTTCTATTTGAGTATTTGATATAGAAAAATTTCTTATAATCTTAATAAGAGTTATTTTTCTTTTTCAGATGATGTTTCCGATATCGTTATAATGCTGATGTCGGATTTCGTTCGTGTACCGACTACCAGTGCATCAATATTTGCTACTATAGTTTTCGGGAAAAATGTGATTTGCAAATGAATCTCTCTTTAAGTACGACTTATATATATAAATTATTATCAATAGTTTACACAATCGTTGTCAATAGTTTTTTAATAATTGTAACTTATTTATAATTATTTGTAAATATACTCTCGCATCATCGATGCTTCGTTAAAAAATTACAAAGTAACAGCTGTCCACTCAAATTTTTAAAAGCATAATTTCGTGTAAACTCTTGTTATTGAAACTCTTATTTTTTAACTAATATTAGATAACCGTAAAATCCATTTGTATTTAACTATTTATATATACAATTTTATATTAATTTACGCATCTTTAAATGATTTTTACCTTGAATATCATTGTTCCCACATTCATATGTTTTTTTTTTGCTTTTTGAAAAAATTAGAATGTTCAAATATTGAATAAACATATATTTAGGACAAAAGTTCAATACACTATGTATCGAGATCATATAATTTTTAATATTTTCATAAATTTAGTTGTATATTTACATATTTGGAAACTATAATAATTTTACATCGTTAGGATTTATGTTTACATTTAATTAAACATAAAATTTAAGTTTTAATTTGACTTTGTGCATTTTAAGAAATTGCAGATTTAGGATATGATAAACGTAAATTTATATATATTGATCATTCGAATGTTATAGAAATACATTCAAATTGAGCACTACACATGGTTCTATTTGAGTATTTGATATAGAAAAATTTCTTATAATCTTAATAAGAGATATTTTTCTTTTTCAGATGATGTTTCCGATATCGTTATAATGCTGATGTCGAATTTCGTTCGTGTGCCGACTACCAGTGCATCAATATTTGCTACTATAGTTTTCGGGAAAAATGTGATTTGCAAATGAATCTCTCTTTAAGTACGACTTATATATATAAATTATTATCAATAGTTTACACAATCGTTGTCAATAGTTTTTTAATAATTGTAACTTATTTATAATTATTTGTAAATATACTCTCGCATCATCGATGCTTCGTTAAAAAATTACAAAGTAACAGCTGTCCACTCAAATTTTTAAAAGCATAATTTCGTTTAAACTCTTGTTAGTGAAACTCTTATTCATTACCTAATATTAGATTACTGGAACATGATTTTGTATTTAACTATTTATATATACTCTTTTATATTAATTTACGCATCTTTAAATGATTTTTAGCTTGAATTTCATTGTTCCCACATTCATATGTTTTTTTTTTTTTGCTTTTTGAAAAAATTAGAATGTTCAAATATTGAATAAACATATATTTAGGACAAAAGTTCAATACACTATGTATCGAGATCAGATAATTTTTAATATTTTCATAAATTTAGTTGTACATTTACATATTTGGAAACTATAATAATTTTACATCGTTAGGATTTATGTATACATTTAATTAAACATAAAATTTAAGTTTTAATTTGACTTTGTGCATTTTAATGAATTGCAGATTTAGGATATGATAAACGTAAATTAATATATATTGATCATTAGAATGTTATAGAAATACATTCAAATTGAGCACTACACATGGTTCTATTTGAGTATTTGATATAGAACACTTTTTTTATAATCTTAATAAGAGTTATTTTTCTTTTTCAGATGATGTTTTCGATATCGTTATAATGCTGATGTCGATTTCGTTCGTGTGCCGACTACCAGTGCATCAATATTTGCTACTATAGTTTTCGGGAAAAATGTGATTTGCAAATGAATCTCTCTTTAAGTACGACTTATATATATAAATTATTATCAATAGTTTACACAATCGTTGTCAATAGTTTTTTAATAATTGTAACTTATTTATAATTATTTGTAAATATACTCTCGCATCATCGATGCTTCGTTAAAAAATTACAAAGTAACAGCTGTCCACTCAAATTTTTAAAAGCATAATTTCGTGTAAACTCTTGTTATTGAAACTCTTATTTTTTAACTAATATTAGATAACCGTAAAATCCATTTGTATTTAACTATTTATATATACAATTTTATATTAATTTACGCATCTTTAAATGATTTTTACCTTGAATATCATTGTTCCCACATTCATATGTTTTTTTTTTGCTTTTTGAAAAAATTAGAATGTTCAAAATTGAATAAACATATATTTAGGACAAAAGTTCAAAACACTATGTATCGAGATCAGATAATTTTTAATATTTTCATAAATTTAGTTGTACATTTACATATTTGGAAACTATAATAATTTTACATCGTTAGGATTTATGTTTACATTTAATTAAACATAAAATTTAAGTTTTAATTTGACTTTTTGCATTTTAAGAAATTGCAGATTTAGGATATGATAAACGTAAATTTATATATATTGATCATTCGAATGTTATAGAAATACATTCAAATTGAGCACTACACATGGTTCTATTTGAGTATTTGATATAGAAAAATTTCTTATAATCTTAATAAGAGTTATTTTTCTTTTTCAGATGATGTTTCCGATATCGTTATAATGCTGATGTCGGATTTCGTTCGTGTACCGACTACCAGTGCATCAATATTTGCTACTATAGTTTTCGGGAAAAATGTGATTTGCAAATGAATCTCTCTTTAAGTACGACTTATATATATAAATTATTATCAATAGTTTACACAATCATTGTCAATAGTTTTTTAATAATTGTAACTTATTTATAATTATTTGTAAATACTCTCGCATCATCGATGCTTCGTTAAAAAATTACAAAGTAACAGCTGTCCACTCAAATTTTTAAAAGCATAATTTCGTGTAAACTCTTGTTATTGAAACTCTTATTTTTTAACTAATATTAGATAACCGTAAAATCCATTTGTATTTAACTATTTATATATACAATTTTATATTAATTTACGCATCTTTAAATGATTTTTACGTTGAATATCATTGTTCCCACATTCATATGTTTTTTTTTTTGCATTTTGAAAAAAATAGAATGTTCAAATATTGAATAAACATATATTTAGGACAAAAGTTCAATACACTATGTATCGAGATCATATAATTTTTAATATTTTCATAAATTTAGTTGTATATTTACATATTTGGAAACTATAATAATTTTACATCGTTAGGATTTATGTTTACATTTAATTAAACATAAAATTTAAGTTTTAATTTGACTTTGTGCATTTTAAGAAATTGCAGATTTAGGATATGATAAACGTAAATTAATATATATTGATCATTCGAATGTTATAGAAATACATTCAAATTGAGCACTACACATGGTTCTATTTGAGTATTTGATATAGAAAAATTTCTTATAATCTTTATAAGAGATATTTTTCTTTTTCAGATGATGTTTCCGATATCGTTATAATGCTGATGTCGAATTTCGTTCGTGTGCCGACTACCAGTGCATCAATATTTGCTACTATAGTTTTCGGGAAAAATGTGATTTGCAAATGAATCTCTCTTTAAGTACGACTTATATATATAAATTATTATCAATAGTTTACACAATCGTTGTCAATAGTTTTTTAATAATTGTAACTTATTTATAATTATTTGTAAATATACTCTCGCATCATCGATGCTTCGTTAAAAAATTACAAAGTAACAGCTGTCCACTCAAATTTTTAAAAGCATAATTTCGTGTAAACTCTTGTTATTGAAACTCTTATTTTTTAACTAATATTAGATAACCGTAAAATCCATTTGTATTTAACTATTTATATATACAATTTTATATTAATTTACGCATCTTTAAATGATTTTTACCTTGAATATCATTGTTCCCACATTCATATGTTTTTTTTTTGCTTTTTGAAAAAATTAGAATGTTCAAAATTGAATAAACATATATTTAGGACAAAAGTTCAAAACACTATGTATCGAGATCAGATAATTTTTAATATTTTCATAAATTTAGTTGTACATTTACATATTTGGAAACTATAATAATTTTACATCGTTAGGATTTATGTTTACATTTGATTAAACATAAAATTTAAGTTTTAATTTGACTTTTTGCATTTTAAGAAATTGCAGATTTTGGATATGATAAACGTAAATTTATATATATTGATCATTCGAATGTTATAGAAATACATTCAAATTGAGCACTACACATGGTTCTATTTGAGTATTTGATATAGAAAAATTTCTTATAATCTTAATAAGAGATATTTTTCTTTTTCAGATGATGTTTCCGATATCGTTATAATGCTGATGTCGAATTTCGTTCGTGTGCCGACTACCAGTGCATCAATATTTGCTACTATAGTTTTCGGGAAAAATGTGATTTGCAAATGAATCTCTCTTTAAGTACGACTTATATATATAAATTATTATCAATAGTTTACACAATCGTTGTCAATAGTTTTTTAATAATTGTAACTTATTTATAATTATTTGTAAATATACTCTCGCATCATCGATGCTTCGTTAAAAAATTACAAAGTAACAGCTGTCCACTCAAATTTTTAAAAGCATAATTTCGTGTAAACTCTTGTTATTGAAACTCTTATTTTTTAACTAATATTAGATAACCGTAAAATCCATTTGTATTTAACTATTTATATATACAATTTTATATTAATTTACGCATCTTTAAATGATTTTTACCTTGAATATCATTGTTCCCACATTCATATGTTTTTTTTTTGCTTTTTGAAAAAATTAGAATGTTCAAATATTGAATAAACATATATTTAGGACAAAAGTTCAATACACTATGTATCGAGATCATATAATTTTTAATATTTTCATAAATTTAGTTGTACATTTACATATTTGGAAACTATAATAATTTTACATCGTTAGGATTTATGTATACATTTAATTAAACATAAAATTTAAGTTTTAATTTGACTTTGTGCATTTTAATGAATTGCAGATTTAGGATATGATAAACGTAAATTAATATATATTGATCATTAGAATGTTATAGAAATACATTCAAATTGAGCACTACACATGGTTCTATTTGAGTATTTGATATAGAACACTTTTTTTATAATCTTAATAAGAGTTATTTTTCTTTTTCAGATGATGTTTTCGATATCGTTATAATGCTGATGTCGATTTCGTTCGTGTGCCGACTACCAGTGCATCAATATTTGCTACTATAGTTTTCGGGAAAAATGTGATTTGCAAATGAATCTCTCTTTAAGTACGACTTATATATATAAATTATTATCAATAGTTTACACAATCATTGTCAATAGTTTTTTAATAATTGTAACTTATTTATAATTATTTGTAAATATACTCTCGCATCATCGATGCTTCGTTAAAAAATTACAAAGTAACAGCTGTCCACTCAAATTTTTAAAAGCATAATTTCGTGTAAACTCTTGTTATTGAAACTCTTATTTTTTAACTAATATTAGATAACCGTAAAATCCATTTGTATTTAACTATTTATATATACAATTTTATATTAATTTACGCATCTTTAAATGATTTTTACCTTGAATATCATTGTTCCCACATTCATATGTTTTTTTTTTTGCTTTTTGAAAAAATTAGAATGTTCAAAATTGAATAAACATATATTTAGGACAAAAGTTCAAAACACTATGTATCGAGATCAGATAATTTTTAATATTTTCATAAATTTAGTTGTACATTTACATATTTGGAAACTATAATAATTTTACATCGTTAGGATTTATGTTTACATTTGATTAAACATAAAATTTAAGTTTTAATTTGACTTTTTGCATTTTAAGAAATTGCAGATTTTGGATATGATAAACGTAAATTTATATATATTGATCATTCGAATGTTATAGAAATACATTCAAATTGAGCACTACACATGGTTCTATTTGAGTATTTGATATAGAAAAATTTCTTATAATCTTAATAAGAGATATTTTTCTTTTTCAGATGATGTTTCCGATATCGTTATAATGCTGATGTCGAATTTCGTTCGTGTGCCGACTACCAGTGCATCAATATTTGCTACTATAGTTTTCGGGAAAAATGTGATTTGCAAATGAATCTCTCTTTAAGTACGACTTATATATATAAATTATTATCAATAGTTTACACAATCGTTGTCAATAGTTTTTTAATAATTGTAACTTATTTATAATTATTTGTAAATATACTCTCGCATCATCGATGCTTCGTTAAAAAATTACAAAGTAACAGCTGTCCACTCAAATTTTTAAAAGCATAATTTCGTGTAAACTCTTGTTATTGAAACTCTTATTTTTTAACTAATATTAGATAACCGTAAAATCCATTTGTATTTAACTATTTATATATACAATTTTATATTAATTTACGCATCTTTAAATGATTTTTACCTTGAATATCATTGTTCCCACATTCATATGTTTTTTTTTTGCTTTTTGAAAAAATTAGAATGTTCAAATATTGAATAAACATATATTTAGGACAAAAGTTCAATACACTATGTATCGAGATCAGATAATTTTTAATATTTTCATAAATTTAGTTGTACATTTACATATTTGGAAACTATAATAATTTTACATCGTTAGGATTTATGTTTACATTTAATTAAACATAAAATTTAAGTTTTAATTTGACTTTTTGCATTTTAAGAAATTGCAGATTTAGGATATGATAAACGTAAATTTATATATATTGATCATTCGAATGTTATAGAAATACATTCAAATTGAGCACTACACATGGTTCTATTTGAGTATTTGATATAGAAAAATTTCTTATAATCTTAATAAGAGTTATTTTTCTTTTTCAGATGATGTTTCCGATATCGTTATAATGCTGATGTCGGATTTCGTTCGTGTACCGACTACCAGTGCATCAATATTTGCTACTATAGTTTTCGGGAAAAATGTGATTTGCAAATGAATCTCTCTTTAAGTACGACTTATATATATAAATTATTATCAATAGTTTACACAATCATTGTCAATAGTTTTTTAATAATTGTAACTTATTTATAATTATTTGTAAATATACTCTCGCATCATCGATGCTTCGTTAAAAAATTACAAAGTAACAGCTGTCCACTCAAATTTTTAAAAGCATAATTTCGTGTAAACTCTTGTTATTGAAACTCTTATTTTTTAACTAATATTAGATAACCGTAAAATCCATTTGTATTTAACTATTTATATATACAATTTTATATTAATTTACGCATCTTTAAATGATTTTTACCTTGAATATCATTGTTCCCACATTCATATGTTTTTTTTTTGCTTTTTGAAAAAATTAGAATGTTCAAAATTGAATAAACATATATTTAGGACAAAAGTTCAAAACACTATGTATCGAGATCAGATAATTTTTAATATTTTCATAAATTTAGTTGTACATTTACATATTTGGAAACTATAATAATTTTACATCGTTAGGATTTATGTTTACATTTGATTAAACATAAAATTTAAGTTTTAATTTGACTTTTTGCATTTTAAGAAATTGCAGATTTAGGATATGATAAACGTAAATTTATATATATTGATCATTCGAATGTTATAGAAATACATTCAAATTGAGCACTACACATGGTTCTATTTGAGTATTTGATATAGAAAAATTTCTTATAATCTTAATAAGAGTTATTTTTCTTTTTCAGATGATGTTTCCGATATCGTTATAATGCTGATGTCGAATTTCGTTCGTGTACCGACTACCAGTGCATCAATATTTGCTACTATAGTTTTCGGGAAAAATGTGATTTGCAAATGAATCTCTCTTTAAGTACGACTTATATATATAAATTATTATCAATAGTTTACACAATCGTTGTCAATAGTTTTTTAATAATTGTAACTTATTTATAATTATTTGTAAATATACTCTCGCATCATCGATGCTTCGTTAAAAAATTACAAAGTAACAGCTGTCCACTCAAATTTTTAAAAGCATAATTTCGTGTAAACTCTTGTTATTGAAACTCTTATTTTTTAACTAATATTAGATAACCGTAAAATCCATTTGTATTTAACTATTTATATATACAATTTTATATTAATTTACGCATCTTTAAATGATTTTTACCTTGAATATCATTGTTCCCACATTCATATGTTTTTTTTTTGCTTTTTGAAAAAATTAGAATGTTCAAAATTGAATTAACATATATTTAGGACAAAAGTTCAATACACTATGTATCGAGATCAGATAATTTTTAATATTTTCATAAATTTAGTTGTACATTTACATATTTGGAAACTATAATAATTTTACATCGTTAGGATTTATGTTTACATTTGATTAAACATAAAATTTAAGTTTTAATTTGACTTTTTGCATTTTAAGAAATTGCAGATTTTGGATATGATAAACGTAAATTTATATATATTGATCATTCGAATGTTATAGAAATACATTCAAATTGAGCACTACACATGGTTCTATTTGAGTATTTGATATAGAAAAATTTCTTATAATCTTAATAAGAGATATTTTTCTTTTTCAGATGATGTTTCCGATATCGTTATAATGCTGATGTCGAATTTCGTTCGTGTGCCGACTACCAGTGCATCAATATTTGCTACTATAGTTTTCGGGAAAAATGTGATTTGCAAATGAATCTCTCTTTAAGTACGACTTATATATATAAATTATTATCAATAGTTTACACAATCGTTGTCAATAGTTTTTTAATAATTGTAACTTATTTATAATTATTTGTAAATATACTCTCGCATCATCGATGCTTCGTTAAAAAATTACAAAGTAACAGCTGTCCACTCAAATTTTTAAAAGCATAATTTCGTGTAAACTCTTGTTATTGAAACTCTTATTTTTTAACTAATATTAGATAACCGTAAAATCCATTTGTATTTAACTATTTATATATACAATTTTATATTAATTTACGCATCTTTAAATGATTTTTACCTTGAATATCATTGTTCCCACATTCATATGTTTTTTTTTTGCTTTTTGAAAAAATTAGAATGTTCAAATATTGAATAAACATATATTTAGGACAAAAGTTCAATACACTATGTATCGAGATCAGATAATTTTTAATATTTTCATAAATTTAGTTGTACATTTACATATTTGGAAACTATAATAATTTTACATCGTTAGGATTTATGTTTACATTTAATTAAACATAAAATTTAAGTTTTAATTTGACTTTTTGCATTTTAAGAAATTGCAGATTTAGGATATGATAAACGTAAATTTATATATATTGATCATTCGAATGTTATAGAAATACATTCAAATTGAGCACTACACATGGTTCTATTTGAGTATTTGATATAGAAAAATTTCTTATAATCTTAATAAGAGTTATTTTTCTTTTTCAGATGATGTTTCCGATATCGTTATAATGCTGATGTCGGATTTCGTTCGTGTACCGACTACCAGTGCATCAATATTTGCTACTATAGTTTTCGGGAAAAATGTGATTTGCAAATGAATCTCTCTTTAAGTACGACTTATATATATAAATTATTATCAATAGTTTACACAATCATTGTCAATAGTTTTTTAATAATTGTAACTTATTTATAATTATTTGTAAATATACTCTCGCATCATCGATGCTTCGTTAAAAAATTACAAAGTAACAGCTGTCCACTCAAATTTTTAAAAGCATAATTTCGTGTAAACTCTTGTTATTGAAACTCTTATTTTTTAACTAATATTAGATAACCGTAAAATCCATTTGTATTTAACTATTTATATATACAATTTTATATTAATTTACGCATCTTTAAATGATTTTTACCTTGAATATCATTGTTCCCACATTCATATGTTTTTTTTTTTGCTTTTTGAAAAAATTAGAATGTTCAAAATTGAATAAACATATATTTAGGACAAAAGTTCAAAACACTATGTATCGAGATCAGATAATTTTTAATATTTTCATAAATTTAGTTGTACATTTACATATTTGGAAACTATAATAATTTTACATCGTTAGGATTTATGTTTACATTTGATTAAACATAAAATTTAAGTTTTAATTTGACTTTTTGCATTTTAAGAAATTGCAGATTTAGGATATGATAAACGTAAATTTATATATATTGATCATTCGAATGTTATAGAAATACATTCAAATTGAGCACTACACATGGTTCTATTTGAGTATTTGATATAGAAAAATTTCTTATAATCTTAATAAGAGTTATTTTTCTTTTTCAGATGATGTTTCCGATATCGTTATAATGCTGATGTCGAATTTCGTTCGTGTACCGACTACCAGTGCATCAATATTTGCTACTATAGTTTTCGGGAAAAATGTGATTTGCAAATGAATCTCTCTTTAAGTACGACTTATATATATAAATTATTATCAATAGTTTACACAATCGTTGTCAATAGTTTTTTAATAATTGTAACTTATTTATAATTATTTGTAAATATACTCTCGCATCATCGATGCTTCGTTAAAAAATTACAAAGTAACAGCTGTCCACTCAAATTTTTAAAAGCATAATTTCGTGTAAACTCTTGTTATTGAAACTCTTATTTTTTAACTAATATTAGATAACCGTAAAATCCATTTGTATTTAACTATTTATATATACAATTTTATATTAATTTACGCATCTTTAAATGATTTTTACCTTGAATATCATTGTTCCCACATTCATATGTTTTTTTTTTGCTTTTTGAAAAAATTAGAATGTTCAAAATTGAATTAACATATATTTAGGACAAAAGTTCAATACACTATGTATCGAGATCAGATAATTTTTAATATTTTCATAAATTTAGTTGTACATTTACATATTTGGAAACTATAATAATTTTACATCGTTAGGATTTATGTTTACATTTGATTAAACATAAAATTTAAGTTTTAATTTGACTTTTTGCATTTTAAGAAATTGCAGATTTTGGATATGATAAACGTAAATTTATATATATTGATCATTCGAATGTTATAGAAATACATTCAAATTGAGCACTACACATGGTTCTATTTGAGTATTTGATATAGAAAAATTTCTTATAATCTTAATAAGAGATATTTTTCTTTTTCAGATGATGTTTCCGATATTGTTATAATGCTGATGTCGAATTTCGTTCGTGTGCCGACTACCAGTGCATCAATATTTGCTACTATAGTTTTCGGGAAAAATGTGATTTGCAAATGAATCTCTCTTTAAGTACGACTTATATATATAAATTATTATCAATAGTTTACACAATCGTTGTCAATAGTTTTTTAATAATTGTAACTTATTTATAATTATTTGTAAATATACTCTCGCATCATCGATGCTTCGTTAAAAAATTACAAAGTAACAGCTGTCCACTCAAATTTTTAAAAGCATAATTTCGTGTAAACTCTTGTTATTGAAACTCTTATTTTTTAACTAATATTAGATAACCGTAAAATCCATTTGTATTTAACTATTTATATATACAATTTTATATTAATTTACGCATCTTTAAATGATTTTTACCTTGAATATCATTGTTCCCACATTCATATGTTTTTTTTTTGCTTTTTGAAAAAATTAGAATGTTCAAATATTGAATAAACATATATTTAGGACAAAAGTTCAATACACTATGTATCGAGATCAGATAATTTTTAATATTTTCATAAATTTAGTTGTACATTTACATATTTGGAAACTATAATAATTTTACATCGTTAGGATTTATGTTTACATTTAATTAAACATAAAATTTAAGTTTTAATTTGACTTTTTGCATTTTAAGAAATTGCAGATTTAGGATATGATAAACGTAAATTTATATATATTGATCATTCGAATGTTATAGAAATACATTCAAATTGAGCACTACACATGGTTCTATTTGAGTATTTGATATAGAAAAATTTCTTATAATCTTAATAAGAGTTATTTTTCTTTTTCAGATGATGTTTCCGATATCGTTATAATGCTGATGTCGGATTTCGTTCGTGTACCGACTACCAGTGCATCAATATTTGCTACTATAGTTTTCGGGAAAAATGTGATTTGCAAATGAATCTCTCTTTAAGTACGACTTATATATATAAATTATTATCAATAGTTTACACAATCATTGTCAATAGTTTTTTAATAATTGTAACTTATTTATAATTATTTGTAAATATACTCTCGCATCATCGATGCTTCGTTAAAAAATTACAAAGTAACAGCTGTCCACTCAAATTTTTAAAAGCATAATTTCGTGTAAACTCTTGTTATTGAAACTCTTATTTTTTAACTAATATTAGATAACCGTAAAATCCATTTGTATTTAACTATTTATATATACAATTTTATATTAATTTACGCATCTTTAAATGATTTTTACCTTGAATATCATTGTTCCCACATTCATATGTTTTTTTTTTGCTTTTTGAAAAAATTAGAATGTTCAAAATTGAATAAACATATATTTAGGACAAAAGTTCAAAACACTATGTATCGAGATCAGATAATTTTTAATATTTTCATAAATTTAGTTGTACATTTACATATTTGGAAACTATAATAATTTTACATCGTTAGGATTTATGTTTACATTTGATTAAACATAAAATTTAAGTTTTAATTTGACTTTTTGCATTTTAAGAAATTGCAGATTTAGGATATGATAAACGTAAATTTATATATATTGATCATTCGAATGTTATAGAAATACATTCAAATTGAGCACTACACATGGTTCTATTTGAGTATTTGATATAGAAAAATTTCTTATAATCTTAATAAGAGTTATTTTTCTTTTTCAGATGATGTTTCCGATATCGTTATAATGCTGATGTCGAATTTCGTTCGTGTACCGACTACCAGTGCATCAATATTTGCTACTATAGTTTTCGGGAAAAATGTGATTTGCAAATGAATCTCTCTTTAAGTACGACTTATATATATAAATTATTATCAATAGTTTACACAATCGTTGTCAATAGTTTTTTAATAATTGTAACTTATTTATAATTATTTGTAAATATACTCTCGCATCATCGATGCTTCGTTAAAAAATTACAAAGTAACAGCTGTCCACTCAAATTTTTAAAAGCATAATTTCGTGTAAACTCTTGTTATTGAAACTCTTATTTTTTAACTAATATTAGATAACCGTAAAATCCATTTGTATTTAACTATTTATATATACAATTTTATATTAATTTACGCATCTTTAAATGATTTTTACCTTGAATATCATTGTTCCCACATTCATATGTTTTTTTTTTGCTTTTTGAAAAAATTAGAATGTTCAAAATTGAATTAACATATATTTAGGACAAAAGTTCAATACACTATGTATCGAGATCAGATAATTTTTAATATTTTCATAAATTTAGTTGTACATTTACATATTTGGAAACTATAATAATTTTACATCGTTAGGATTTATGTTTACATTTGATTAAACATAAAATTTAAGTTTTAATTTGACTTTTTGCATTTTAAGAAATTGCAGATTTTGGATATGATAAACGTAAATTTATATATATTGATCATTCGAATGTTATAGAAATACATTCAAATTGAGCACTACACATGGTTCTATTTGAGTATTTGATATAGAAAAATTTCTTATAATCTTAATAAGAGATATTTTTCTTTTTCAGATGATGTTTTCGATATCGTTAAATGCTGATGTCGAATTTCGTTCGTGTGCCGACTACCAGTGCATCAATATTTGCTACTCTAGTTTTCGGGAAAAATGTGATTTGCAAATGAATCTCTATTTAAGTACGACTTATATATATAAATTATTATCAATAGTTTACACAATCGTTGTCAATAGTTTTTTAATAATTGTAACTTATTTATAATTATTTGTAAATATACTCTCGCATCATCGATGCTTCGTTAAAAAATTACAAAGTAACAGCTGTCCACTCAAATTTTTAAAAGCATAATTTCGTGTAAACTCTTGTTATTGAAACTCTTATTTTTTAACTAATATTAGATAACCGTAAAATCCATTTGTATTTAACTATTTATATATACAATTTTATATTAATTTACGCATCTTTAAATGATTTTTACCTTGAATATCATTGTTCCCACATTCATATGTTTTTTTTTTGCTTTTTGAAAAAATTAGAATGTTCAAATATTGAATAAACATATATTTAGGACAAAAGTTCAATACACTATGTATCGAGATCATATAATTTTTAATATTTTCATAAATTTAGTTGTATATTTACATATTTGGAAACTATAATAATTTTACATCGTTAGGATTTATGTTAACATTTAATTAAACATAAAATTTAAGTTTTAATTTGACTTTGTGCATTTTAAGAAATTGCAGATTTAGGATATGATAAACGTAAATTTATATATATTGATCATTCGAATGTTATAGAAATACATTCAAATTGAGCACTACACATGGTTCTATTTGAGTATTTGATATAGAAAAATTTCTTATAATCTTAATAAGAGATATTTTTCTTTTTCAGATGATGTTTCCGATATCGTTATAATGCTGATGTCGAATTTCGTTCGTGTGCCGACTACCAGTGCATCAATATTTGCTACTATAGTTTTCGGGAAAAATGTGATTTGCAAATGAATCTCTCTTAAAGTACGACTTATATATATAAATTATTATCAATAGTTTACACAATCGTTGTCAATAGTTTTTTAATAATTGTAACTTATTTATAATTATTTGTAAATATACTCTCGCATCATCGATGCTTCGTTAAAAAATTACAAAGTAACAGCTGTCCACTCAAATTTTTAAAAGCATAATTTCGTGTAAACTCTTGTTATTGAAACTCTTATTTTTTAACTAATATTAGATAACCGTAAAATCCATTTGTATTTAACTATTTATATATACAATTTTATATTAATTTACGCATCTTTAAATGATTTTTACCTTGAATATCATTGTTCCCACATTCATATGTTTTTTTTTGCTTTTTGAAAAAATTAGAATGTTCAAAATTGAATAAACATATATTTAGGACAAAAGTTCAAAACACTATGTATCGAGATCAGATAATTTTTAATATTTTCATAAATTTAGTTGTACATTTACATATTTGGAAACTATAATAATTTTACATCGTTAGGATTTATGTTTACATTTGATTAAACATAAAATTTAAGTTTTAATTTGACTTTTTGCATTTTAAGAAATTGCAGATTTAGGATATGATAAACGTAAATTTATATATATTGATCATTCGAATGTTATAGAAATACATTCAAATTGAGCACTACACATGGTTCTATTTGAGTATTTGATATAGAAAAATTTCTTATAATCTTAATAAGAGTTATTTTTCTTTTTCAGATGATGTTTCCGATATCGTTATAATGCTGATGTCGGATTTCGTTCGTGTACCGACTACCAGTGCATCAATATTTGCTACTATAGTTTTCGGGAAAAATGTGATTTGCAAATGAATCTCTCTTTAAGTACGACTTATATATATAAATTATTATCAATAGTTTACACAATCATTGTCAATAGTTTTTTAATAATTGTAACTTATTTATAATTATTTGTAAATATACTCTCGCATCATCGATGCTTCGTTAAAAAATTACAAAGTAACAGCTGTCCACTCAAATTTTTAAAAGCATAATTTCGTGTAAACTCTTGTTATTGAAACTCTTATTTTTTAACTAATATTAGATAACCGTAAAATCCATTTGTATTTAACTATTTATATATACAATTTTATATTAATTTACGCATCTTTAAATGATTTTTACCTTGAATATCATTGTTCCCACATTCATATGTTTTTTTTTTGCTTTTTGAAAAAATTAGAATGTTCAAAATTGAATAAACATATATTTAGGACAAAAGTTCAAAACACTATGTATCGAGATCAGATAATTTTTAATATTTTCATAAATTTAGTTGTACATTTACATATTTGGAAACTATAATAATTTTACATCGTTAGGATTTATGTTTACATTTGATTAAACATAAAATTTAAGTTTTAATTTGACTTTTTGCATTTTAAGAAATTGCAGATTTAGGATATGATAAACGTAAATTTATATATATTGATCATTCGAATGTTATAGAAATACATTCAAATTGAGCACTACACATGGTTCTATTTGAGTATTTGATATAGAAAAATTTCTTATAATCTTAATAAGAGTTATTTTTCTTTTTCAGATGATGTTTCCGATATCGTTATAATGCTGATGTCGAATTTCGTTCGTGTACCGACTACCAGTGCATCAATATTTGCTACTATAGTTTTCGGGAAAAATGTGATTTGCAAATGAATCTCTCTTTAAGTACGACTTATATATATAAATTATTATCAATAGTTTACACAATCGTTGTCAATAGTTTTTTAATAATTGTAACTTATTTATAATTATTTGTAAATATACTCTCGCATCATCGATGCTTCGTTAAAAAATTACAAAGTAACAGCTGTCCACTCAAATTTTTAAAAGCATAATTTCGTGTAAACTCTTGTTATTGAAACTCTTATTTTTTAACTAATATTAGATAACCGTAAAATCCATTTGTATTTAACTATTTATATATACAATTTTATATTAATTTACGCATCTTTAAATGATTTTTACCTTGAATATCATTGTTCCCACATTCATATGTTTTTTTTTTGCTTTTTGAAAAAATTAGAATGTTCAAAATTGAATTAACATATATTTAGGACAAAAGTTCAATACACTATGTATCGAGATCAGATAATTTTTAATATTTTCATAAATTTAGTTGTACATTTACATATTTGGAAACTATAATAATTTTACATCGTTAGGATTTATGTTTACATTTGATTAAACATAAAATTTAAGTTTTAATTTGACTTTTTGCATTTTAAGAAATTGCAGATTTTGGATATGATAAACGTAAATTTATATATATTGATCATTCGAATGTTATAGAAATACATTCAAATTGAGCACTACACATGGTTCTATTTGAGTATTTGATATAGAAAAATTTCTTATAATCTTAATAAGAGATATTTTTCTTTTTCAGATGATGTTTCCGATATCGTTATAATGCTGATGTCGAATTTCGTTCGTGTGCCGACTACCAGTGCATCAATATTTGCTACTATAGTTTTCGGGAAAAATGTGATTTGCAAATGAATCTCTCTTTAAGTACGACTTATATATATAAATTATTATCAATAGTTTACACAATCGTTGTCAATAGTTTTTTAATAATTGTAACTTATTTATAATTATTTGTATATATACTCTCGCATCATCGATGCTTCGTTAAAAAATTACAAAGTAACAGCTGTCCACTCAAATTTTTAAAAGCATTATTTCGTGTAAACTCTTGTTATTGAAACTCTTATTTTTTAACTAATATTAAATAACCGTAAAATCCATTTGTATTTAACTATTTATATATACAATTTTATATTAATTTACGCATCTTTAAATGATTTTTACCTTGAATATCATTGTTCCCACATTCATATGTTTTTTTTTTGCTTTTTGAAAAAATTAGAATGTTCAAATATTGAATAAACATATATTTAGGACAAAAGTTCAATACACTATGTATCGAGATCAGATAATTTTTAATATTTTCATAAATTTAGTTGTACATTTACATATTTGGAAACTATAATAATTTTACATCGTTAGGATTTATGTTTACATTTAATTAAACATAAAATTTAAGTTTTAATTTGACTTTTTGCATTTTAAGAAATTGCAGATTTAGGATATGATAAACGTAAATTTATATATATTGATCATTCGAATGTTATAGAAATACATTCAAATTGAGCACTACACATGGTTCTATTTGAGTATTTGATATAGAAAAATTTCTTATAATCTTAATAAGAGTTATTTTTCTTTTTCAGATGATGTTTCCGATATCGTTATAATGCTGATGTCGGATTTCGTTCGTGTACCGACTACCAGTGCATCAATATTTGCTACTATAGTTTTCGGGAAAAATGTGATTTGCAAATGAATCTCTCTTTAAGTACGACTTATATATATAAATTATTATCAATAGTTTACACAATCATTGTCAATAGTTTTTTAATAATTGTAACTTATTTATAATTATTTGTAAATATACTCTCGCATCATCGATGCTTCGTTAAAAAATTACAAAGTAACAGCTGTCCACTCAAATTTTTAAAAGCATAATTTCGTGTAAACTCTTGTTATTGAAACTCTTATTTTTTAACTAATATTAGATAACCGTAAAATCCATTTGTATTTAACTATTTATATATACAATTTTATATTAATTTACGCATCTTTAAATGATTTTTACCTTGAATATCATTGTTCCCACATTCATATGTTTTTTTTTTGCTTTTTGAAAAAATTAGAATGTTCAAAATTGAATAAACATATATTTAGGACAAAAGTTCAAAACACTATGTATCGAGATCAGATAATTTTTAATATTTTCATAAATTTAGTTGTACATTTACATATTTGGAAACTATAATAATTTTACATCGTTAGGATTTATGTTTACATTTGATTAAACATAAAATTTAAGTTTTAATTTGACTTTTTGCATTTTAAGAAATTGCAGATTTAGGATATGATAAACGTAAATTTATATATATTGATCATTCGAATGTTATAGAAATACATTCAAATTGAGCACTACACATGGTTCTATTTGAGTATTTGATATAGAAAAATTTCTTATAATCTTAATAAGAGTTATTTTTCTTTTTCAGATGATGTTTCCGATATCGTTATAATGCTGATGTCGAATTTCGTTCGTGTACCGACTACCAGTGCATCAATATTTGCTACTATAGTTTTCGGGAAAAATGTGATTTGCAAATGAATCTCTCTTTAAGTACGACTTATATATATAAATTATTATCAATAGTTTACACAATCGTTGTCAATAGTTTTTTAATAATTGTAACTTATTTATAATTATTTGTAAATATACTCTCGCATCATCGATGCTTCGTTAAAAAATTACAAAGTAACAGCTGTCCACTCAAATTTTTAAAAGCATAATTTCGTGTAAACTCTTGTTATTGAAACTCTTATTTTTTAACTAATATTAGATAACCGTAAAATCCATTTGTATTTAACTATTTATATATACAATTTTATATTAATTTACGCATCTTTAAATGATTTTTACCTTGAATATCATTGTTCCCACATTCATATGTTTTTTTTTTGCTTTTTGAAAAAATTAGAATGTTCAAAATTGAATTAACATATATTTAGGACAAAAGTTCAATACACTATGTATCGAGATCAGATAATTTTTAATATTTTCATAAATTTAGTTGTACATTTACATATTTGGAAACTATAATAATTTTACATCGTTAGGATTTATGTTTACATTTGATTAAACATAAAATTTAAGTTTTAATTTGACTTTTTGCATTTTAAGAAATTGCAGATTTTGGATATGATAAACGTAAATTTATATATATTGATCATTCGAATGTTATAGAAATACATTCAAATTGAGCACTACACATGGTTCTATTTGAGTATTTGATATAGAAAAATTTCTTATAATCTTAATAAGAGATATTTTTCTTTTTCAGATGATGTTTTCGATATCGTTAAATGCTGATGTCGAATTTCGTTCGTGTGCCGACTACCAGTGCATCAATATTTGCTACTCTAGTTTTCGGGAAAAATGTGATTTGCAAATGAATCTCTCTTTAAGTACGACTTATATATATAAATTATTATCAATAGTTTACACAATCGTTGTCAATAGTTTTTTAATAATTGTAACTTATTTATAATTATTTGTAAATATACTCTCGCATCATCGATGCTTCGTTAAAAAATTACAAAGTAACAGCTGTCCACTCAAATTTTTAAAAGCATAATTTCGTGTAAACTCTTGTTATTGAAACTCTTATTTTTTAACTAATATTAGATAACCGTAAAATCCATTTGTATTTAACTATTTATATATACAATTTTATATTAATTTACGCATCTTTAAATGATTTTTACCTTGAATATCATTGTTCCCACATTCATATG
>JASXSY010002593.1:0-56939 GCA_034509805.1 Sipha maydis
AGCAATTAGTATTATTCGTAGGGTACATCTCACAATGAAAATAAATACATTTAAGTATATTTATTTTTTATGTAATTTGATCATTCGTCAATAATCTTTAGTAATTATTACCTATATCATCTTGATCATCTCTTAATTTTTTTTAAATTTATATTTACATTTCATTGACATTTAACAATGGAAATGCATGATCACATATTTTTTAGTTATAAAAAAAAAAAATTATCGGTAGTTGGATTTATAATGGCTGAATCTTCTTTCACAGTCACATGATGTTGTTGGGATATATCCTTAATCCCTACCTTCTTGATTATTACTAAATATTGTTTTTAAAAATCCTATAATATACAATTATTGGATGCAATTTTAGCTTTGGTTTTTTCAATAAAAGTACTTATTATTTTCAAATAATTTTAAATCCAATATGATCATAAGATAGTTTTGATTTACATCGTTATATTAAAGTTCAAAAAACGGTTTGTTTGTTATGTTCTCAGAGTTGAAAGTTCGAAGACCGAATAAGTTTATTGCATTCTTTATGCAATTTTTTAGAAAACATAATAGGTTTTAATGTTTTTCATGAAGAAATTCAGTAAGTTCAATCATTTATAATATTATTTTACGTGAAGGACCTATATATTTTTATTGAAAAATTGGTTTTGTTCAATTATGTGTTTGTTTATGAACAACAACAATGTTCTTTAACCGTTTTCTTTTTGTGTTCCGTTCGGTAAATCTATTCACAGAAATTTCTCAGAATGTTTGCATATGATTTTTAATATGTTTTTGAGAAATTAATTATTGTAAACATGTCTTGGTTTCCGGTTGATTTTCTAACTTAACCTCTCATCTGGACGTTCTTACAAAAATTGACAAACTATTATACCGTTTAATAATTAGACCAAATACGTACGACTTCCCCGTAACGACCGGAATGTATTTCGAAAATGATTCGAGTGCTTTTACATCTGTCGTGATCTGTTCTCACCCTTCTTTTGTACGTAAAATTTCACAGAATATAAATATGATAAAAAATAAAAGTTAACATTTCGACTTTTATGTTTATGGTACTAACTACTCGCATAAGATCACAGCCATAGAAAAAAAATAAATATGCAGCGACCTAGTGACTCATCACTCGGACCGGAGTTATTATGTACGACGGAGAAGTTTTCTTTGATCCGCACTACGGTGTATAATAGAATTAATAAACTTCGAGCACTGACCGCATTATAATACATGCGTTACAATATTATATTTATTACGGCGTCCGATTACGGTACGTAAAATCGTGCACAATACCCAACAATTATAATGATCGAAACCCCGATGACGCATTAAGTGGTGCAAATCGAATTAAACTGCTGTTGTCATTCAATGGGATTATTTAAGCACCGCGTGAAAGCAATAATTTTGTTTTCGATAATGAAGAGAAATGAGCCGGTCAATTGTAACATAATCAATGCTCGTATCCGCACGAAATCGTACTAGATATCCGTTTATTTTAAATTTATAAAATCGGTAAAATGTATTTATTTTTTAACACGTGCACACACGTACGCACCTCTCCCTCCCCGAATGAATCCTAATTAAAATGTAATAAATAGAAAATCGGAACTGAATCGAAAAACGTGAGTTTGGTTGAAAAGAATTCATAACAAGTATAACAAGTACAATAAGTTTATCGATCAATACGATGTTGTGTACCAGTTCAAACTAAAATGTGTCTATAAATGAATTGATTTATTATAGATTATATTCTTGCAGTTGTTCACTGTTAACCTTCACATAACAAATTATTTAACAAAGTTTTTCAGAATTTAGCGTACAAACCATGAAGATTATCTCAAATCTCGCATGTTGATGAATGATATCGAAACCTATTTTGTGTTTTTCGAAATACCCACGGCAGCTATCTCGTTTGATATTCAATGTAATACAAAACTAAATTTAGAGCGAGTTTTTTGATCTCACAAAAACTTAGTTAGATATGAGTCATCAAATATTGGCATGGGTCCGGAGTGCATCGGACGAAGTTAAGAGGTTCCCCCCCTCCCATCATCAGAACTTTGATAACGTCTAAATAACGGAATTAATAATTCCGGAAAACTGAATTACGAACAGTTACGATGAATAACAAAATATTGGAATGGGTCCGGGTCAATCGAACAAAGTCGGAATTCGCGCACGTGCAGTACGGAACATTATCATACTATTGGTTATACTCGTAAAATCAATATCTCACCTAAAATCGAAAAAAAATGTATTCGTGTATGTAACTTGTTTTTCGTTGCTATTAAAGTGAAAAGTGATAATAAAGTCATCCTAACGGTAATAAAACATTGATCTATAAAATAATATTATGGTCAATGAAAAAATAATTAATTTAGAGGATTCCGTCTAAATATCTATTCTATTTTTTTTTTAAAGAAAAAAAATCTACAGAGTATAGCACGGCGACTACCAGTAGGAAATTTGGACGACACCATTTGGTAACGAATTTCGAAAACAAACGCATTTTGGGAATATCCGTGCAGGAGGTATTAAACATCGACATGGAATGTAATGCGGTGCTCGGCGCACCATACGAATAACTCGAACATAATATTATTCGTGTACAGGCACACCAGCGGAAATTATCGATAAAACTCATGATTAGGGCTCGGATTTTGTAACAAATGCTTCATTTGACAGATGTCTAAAATTAAAGATAATTCTTATAGAAAAATACGTTTTGAATTATTTGTGAATGTTAACTATGAAGTTAACTTTATAATGGTTTTTTTCTTTTTGCTTTTTCGACAAAACTTGCTTTTTTTTAAACTTTCACCTTAAGTGATATTTTATGATGAGACATACCAGATGATGTTTGTGAATTAAAGAACTCTATAGGAAAATGTACCGATTTTTCACTATCAAAAAAGGTATGGATAGAAAAGTACCTACCCATCACGATTATAACTGAAATGACAAATAAAATGAAACTTTGAATAATAAATCACTCGTAGGTACACCTTATAAGACAAAAAATCGTTAAATAATTTAAATGACAGCTACAAAACAGTTACCTTTAAATACAACTTTCCTCCTTTCCCTCTCGTCAGAAAAATAAAAAAAAAATCAGGTGAGATTATGATGTGTAATAATACATACAGATAATATTTCCACATCTTAAATATATCTTACATCAATACACTGACCAAATTAAATCAATATTATACATTTAAATTACCTACCAAAATAATGCATTGTATAAAACGTGAAAATGAAAGAACTTTTTTTTATTATTCATGTAGTGGGAGAGAGATTATAGTACATATATTAAAAATTGTCAAACCAAACGATGATAAAAAAAGAAAGTTTAATATTCAAAAAGCGGGGGCTGGGGACACGGGAAATCAGGGTTTAAATCAGGGTTATAACGGGAGTGGGGGCAAAGTGAGGGTTTTGAAAATTGTCAAACAATTGTCAAAACGATCGTAAAAAAAAAAAAAATGAAACATTCAAATTATTTAGACCAGTGGGGGCTGTAGGCATATGTCCTCAGCCCCAACTCATAGTTTTTGGTATTGTATAAAAACTATTGTCGAACAAATTCTGATATTTATCAAACAAATTCAAACAAATTCAAACAAATGACGAACAAATCATCTGCAAATAAATTTTCTAGAATATCTTTGGTGAAGGGGCTGTACGTCGAGTTAACGCCTGCCGCATCAATAAAAAAAATAACAAAACCGTTTTGTTTATGACCGCCACCTTATGCACGTACTGTTTGTTCGAATAACGTACCGTGACGTACAGAAGACGTGTCTTTCGAGAAGAAAATATAAATAACACATAATCACTGTCGTCATGACGAAAAGGAATAAAAAACGATGAAACGATGATTTATGCGCGCAGATAATAGCTGCTGCACCACGCGCACTGCAGATGCCGTTATTAAATCATAAGGTAACGTAGTGGTTTGTAAATATATATATATATATATATATATATCAGTAATTTGGACCAGTACCATGGTTTTACTTTGATACATCTACGAGAATTAATTATAAATAAAATTAAGATATGCGTCACAATATCTCAATCACGTTTGTAATAAAAGCAACGCTGTGAGAAAAAGTAAGAATTGTCTAGTCTGTTTAATTGAGTGCCGCCCGATGAAGACCGCATTCGGCTTTAATTCTTCGAATGTATAAAAAAACTTAGTTAAGTGTAGAACAAATTACATTGCATATGTCATGTGACATGGATAACGTACGAGTACATTTTTATGCAATTTTGTACTTATTGTCATCAATATAATATCATGACTATTATCACAATTCATATTTTACATAATAGTAATAATCAGTATATTTTGTATCAATTTGATATTAACATAGATAATATAACTTATGTACATATTTATCCATTATTTACTCGATGATCGTTTTATGTACAAAATTAAAAAAAATTTGAAATTAATGCCATTTATGTACATAACTGTCAACTAAATCCGAGACGTTTCAGCTGTAAAATAAGTTTATACAGCTTCATACAAAATTAAAAAACACAAATAATTTTTAAGAGAATATTTTTTAAATACCGGTATTTGAATGGACACATTGTTAATGTTTATTTTTAAAAAAAGAAAAATGTGTTAAATTTTTCTTCGTTTTACATTAGTGACCAAAATAGTGTACCAACCAAGAACGGATTTCGCAGAATGGCCAAAGAGAAAAAAGTACGACTTTGGAAGAAAAAGGTCGTCTACCTAAACTTAAGATTAAACGCTGAGAAAAAGGAAATCGTCTGGAAATCATCGGTTTAAAGAGCTCGAAGTTTTCCTATTTTTAAATTAATATATATTATAGTAGAACTAGTCTACTGTATGAGCAAAACGTTTAAATTAACTAGCTGATACATTTGGAAAACAGCGAAAAAAACGTTATCAAAACATTTGAAGGAAAATTATTTTATTTATTTTTTCAAATTTTTATTGGTAGTTAAAACTGTTGTTATGTTGTTGAAATGTTAATATTTATCTTCATGTTCGATTTATATCCAATACATTTATCGTGTCTAAAAAAAACATTTTTATTGTTTACGTTGTGTCAAAACAAACCTGTCGTCGTATTTATAAAACACTACAATTTGATGAAATTTGGTAAGTTAGTCACGTATATATATATCGTGTAAGCTATACGTTTGGTGTTTACGTTAAAGTTGAAGAAAAAATGTTTTAATTAGAAAAAAAAAAAAAAAAAGTTAAAACAAATCCTACGTTACAAAAACATTACATTTCGAAACGGTAACGAAATTTAAACAATAATCGTATCGGAAGTGTACCTATGCCGATTACCTACTCCAATTTTACAAAGGATTTTTGTTTGGATTTATTCCCGTTAACTATTTTTCAAAAACAAATAAGAGCATAGGCGCAACTAGACCAATAATTTTGGGGGTGCACAAATAGTTAAGAACACACAGACCCGTGGGGGCAACACATGGTGGGGGAACCCGATTGAGCACGGTCCCTACTTTGGAACAACCTGATTGAGCACGGTCCATATTTTTTAACAACCCGATGGAGCACAGTCAAATAAATGCAACGTTGCCAATTTTTCTGTCCGACTACAACCAGGCTATACATGCGTCTTTTGAAAAAAAAGTATACTCGCATACTCGTAATTTTTGTACTTTACAAGTCGTATGGGAGGATGACTGACTGTCATAAAAATATAAGTTTTATTGAAATGCAAAAAAACAATTTAACTATAATGGCTTACGATGGATATTTAAGAAATAAAAATTCTAAAGATTTACTAAAATATTTATTAAAAGTGGGAAATAAGTATTTAGGGATGCCACTTTAAAACTTTGATAAATAATAAAATTTGTATAACATAAAACAAATATTAAAATAAATATCTATATTAATTAATACCTATATTTGTAAAATAATTTAATTTTATACTTTTATACAGTAATTATTACTTTGATGATTAATATAAAATAATTCCTATAAATATTTAAATTTTTTTTAAAATTATTATTTTACGGCAACGTTGTAAGTATTTTTATGCTCAATCGTGTTATATTTCGTATTTATATCGTTTAATTGTAACCGTGCTGAATTGGGCAGTGAAAAAGGTAAACTGTGCTCAATCGGGTTACAGCCACACATGGTACCTACACATTTTTTGGGAAAAGGCTTATATTTTTTGAGGGTACACATTTTAAACTTGGGGGTACACAAGTCCCCTGTGCACCCCCTATTTGCACCAATGAACAAGAGATGCTCTTCGCTTTCCACGGCAAACGATACAAGTTCCAAGCGCGCATTTTACGCGGTTATTCGAAAACAGATTTCTCACTTTTATTTCGTTCTCCTCTCATTGGTTTATGCAAGCAATTGAATACGTCAGTTAGAATCGGTTTACACGGCTTAGAGTGAAATTGTGAGACATACACTGTCGAGCGATCTAAACGATGAATTCAATTAGGTTTTTAGAACCCCTTAACGTATCAATAGATCGATTGGCACGTCGGGAATATAAAATTCTATATTCCAATACGATACAGCTTTAAAAAGCAGTAAGATTTCGAAAATTTAACAATTACGGGATTTCGGATATTGATCTCCGTGATTACAACATCGATGGTGTGCAAAATATGTTGACAATTATCATAGTTACACTCCGTCCGTCAACGGTTTACGGTTAAGCAGCAAGCGTGCATTAAACAAATAAAATGACGTGGCGTGTCTTCGAACTGCACTCGCACGAGATGCTGTACACACAATACTATGTATACAAGTGTACCTAAACTACGACCAGTGACGATATTCAATTTTTGATTTTTAAAAATCTGAGAAAAACAAGAAATGTATTAATTTTTTACAATTTTGTTATGTCTATGTCAGGGACTGGATCTTTGATGAATTTTACGGTTCCGGTTCCGGTTTGGTTTCAAGTAAAAAAAAAATTGATTCCGGTTCTTCAGAAACTAAAACGTCAGTTTCTGTTTTTATACGGTTTCAAAAAATTAAAAATAAGATTTCGATATTTAAAATAACAAAATGTAGGTTTCGGTTTTTAAAAAATGAAAAATTTGTTTCAAGTTTTGATATTATGTTCATGTAAAAATAATAAAAGTTAACAAAAATCAATATTTTTTTATATTTATTAAATAATTATTTATGAATTAATATATTAACAAAAAAATCAAAAGGAAGTATGAGTATTTTTCTATATTAGTCACAAAACTTTTAATACATTTCAATAATTTTAATTTAAATTATGAGATTTTGTAAATCACACCATAACTCAAATGTAATGCATGTAAAAGTAAAAACTGGTGAAGCAACACCGTACAATACAATACTAAAAATATATGCGAAAATATTTCGTATAGAAGTTAAGAACTGAAATGCTAAATCTTACATAAAACAAATTTATTATATAATTTATATATTATAATTTATATTATATATTATAATTTTATGTCAATATTCGTTGTTCAAACGCTTATAAAAAAAAATTGTGCCTATGGATTTTAATAATTTTTGAATGACACTAAGAACTACTTCTGTGGAATCTTCTATTAAATTTTCAAGTTTTCAAGTTATAAAAATAAAATGTAAAAAAATCGAATATTTTAAATGCCTATAAGTGGCTTAAAAATCAAAATAATATTTTGAAAAAAATATAACGTAAAAGAAATACCAATCTTAACAGCTGGTAGAAATTTCAAAAATCTGCGACTTATACTTTTTGAATTATAACAAATATTAAAAATCGTTTGAGAATAAATCGCTATTTTATGCAATTTCGTAAATATTTAAATTTCAAACAGTCATAAAATGTTTTCCTCTAAGTCCGGTAGAAGTTTTTTTTAAGATTTTTGAAGAGTAACTTATAGATAACCTAGTGTTAAAATTTTGAACCTTAAGTATGAACAGAAAAATTTTTATGAATTTTTATCTACAAAATAACTTGCAAATTTTCGCAATTTTTACATATTTCGTATAAATTGGAACTTTGAGCACTTATAAAAAAAATTTGTGACTTACGATTTTAGATTTTTTTTTATCAGTTAAGGAACAACTTATAAGAAACCTTGTATTAAATTTTCAAAGTTTTCTGGCCGGCCAAAAAAATTTTATCGTTATTTTAAAAAAAAATATTTAAAAAAATAGAAAATTTCAATTGTCTATAAATAGCTCAATAAAAGTCAAAATACTTACAAAACTACTACAAAATTTAACGGTGTATAGAGAACGCCAATCTAAACATTTGGTGAAAATTTCAAGTATTTACATGCATTAGTTTTTGAGTTATAGCAAATTAAAAAATTTTATTTTGTCGAAAACTGGTTTTGCTTAAAAACTCCCGTTTTCCCTTATTTTTTTAGGGTTTTTCCCGTCGCATTTAAAAAATATTGAAAATTTTTTACTTTTGACCCCCCAAAGTACCATCTAGATTCACTTTCCTTTCAGAAAAGTTGCTACATAAGCAACTCGAAGCATTTTTACTGCCAAAAAAGGTGTCGTCAGACACAAAAATAAAAAAATAAAAAATAAAACACACATCATTGTAAAACCAATAGATTCCATCACTCCGTTCAGAATCTAAAAATGTAAAAAAAAATAGTAATATTATTCATTGGCATAAATTATGGCAATCAATATAAATTGATATGCAACCGAGAGGACTAAATAAATAAAAAATGTACTCACCACTGTCACTTGATGAAAGACCTTGTTTCAATTAATCATTTTTTTGTAATATAGCTTATACATATTGATTGCTATATATCATTTTGTAATTATCACTTATTAAGTGTATTAGTATTCAGTATTTAAATCTTCAAATAACACACCAATCTTTTTTTTATTACCGCAAACTATATTTGTTTAAGATTAGGAGCTTCAGTTGATAGTATATAAGAAAGTCTGTTAAATTTTCACAATATGTATATAATATTATTTTTATTACGATTGCTATTAAATTATTATCAGTTGTTACATAGAAGTATTTTGTACTCAGATGTCTAAATTCTGCAGGTAATTGATTAATTATTTCTAAATGTTTATTCAATTACTTACAAAAAAAAAAAATATGATATATTATTATCATTACTAATTGAACAAATATGATATATTATTATCATTATTGTTATGATTTATATTATTTTTAAATGTTATAAATCCTAACAATAATGATAATAATACATCGTATTTGTTTAGTTCTTATTACCTACTAATGCAATGTATAAATAAATAAAAATAATGAAAATAGAAAAAGAACAAAAATTAATTGTAAAAAACCTTTACAATAAAATATTGATTCCGGTGAGATTCCGGTTTTTAAATAAATTCTTACGACTTCACACGAATTGCAGATAAAAATAAAAAAATCAATTGTAATTATACGAATTGCATGCAGCTTTATCTATACGACTACACGAGTAATATAAAAGTGGTAAATTAACTCGTCTCGGTTTATTAAAAAGGAATCGTTCAAGATTTCACCAATCTTTTAACCAATTTTTTAAATCTATATGTAATCTTCTAATTTTTAAATTTTTTTTGTAAAATTATAATTATAAATCAATGTAATTTAATTGATATATTTCTAATAGCATAACAACTAAAAAAAAAAAAAAAAAAATAATAATAATTTTAACCCACCTTAAGTAATAATTTGATATTAATAGTTCTAAATCTGTATTAAATAGAAAGGAAAATAATTATGCTTTTAATTTGGGACGTGGTTCGAGTGTTCGTTTAGAAAACCTGAGACGTATTTCATGTGGAAAAAGGATTTCAGGATACAATTCGGGTGCACCGATTATAATAAGGGTTCTTGTGAAGTCCCCATTTTATAAATTAATTTTAAATAGGGTTTCTACGTGATGTGGTTTCCAATATTCAGAGGATCCCGATTCCAAAACCGGTTCTTTTCGGTACGGTTATAGTTTTTGGTCTGTGTACACAAGATTTCGACCAAAATAATTACTCCAACCCTCATCAAATAAAAAGTAATTGATAGAAAATGGATTCTAGTTGGGCCATTTTTTGAAATTCTCAAAAATTTTCCGGAAAAATTGAGAAAACATTAAAACAACAGTTCAATTGAGATTGAGCTTCGGACAATCACCACTAATGCCTATTAGGTACGTGTTATTTTTATTATTTTTTATATTTTATTTTTTTTTTTTTTTTGTGTGTCTGTGTACACAATTTCAATCAAAAAAATTATTCCGATCATCGTAATCTATAGAAGAGTAAAGGCGAGTATAAAAAAAAAAAAAGACTGAAATATTAATTGCATGGCAATTTCGAATACATGGCCCGTATATATAGTGTCTGGTGGTGCAAGAATAAGCTTTAAATAAAATAATTTGTTATTAATTGTTAATTTCTAGAATCCGAGTGTTGAAGAATCTTCCTTGACTTAAACCGACTTCGGCTGGATTCCGCCACGCTAATCAGTGCAGGTAAACACCGGTACACCGGCGATTCTTGACCAGTAGTCAGCGGTACTCATTTCACGAGTGAGCAAAAGCATAAACAGTGTATGCACGTATGTTACTTACTGCAAAGAAGTATATGAAAAATGTAATTATTGAAATGACATTATTTTGATCATTAGTTCGTAGGCCAATAGCTTCAAAGATTATTTGCACAGGGGTCCGCTCGCCACTAAAGGATGAGAATCGCTATCGCACACGTTATCCTCATTCGCATTATTGCAAGTTGTTTTGCATTTTCATCCGACGAACGAGCATGCTGTTACAATGTGCGTACCAGACATTTAGCCACGGAGGAGCGAAAAATAGCATTGTTTTCCCAATATCCAAACGATGTTCACTACCATTTTCATCGGAAATCGGTGACTTTCGAATTGTTTGATGTTTTGAAAAAAAATAGTATATCAATAAGTGACGATTAAAATGCGAGTTGGTTACGGTGGTGATCGTCAATTTAAAACATTGCAGTTAATTTGTCCAAATAAAATAAAATGAGTTGTAATATTGGATTTTTTTTTTCTATTGCCCCCCTCCCCTGAAGAATTGATATGGCTACGGGCCTGTTGCGCGCGACAGACGCTGAAGATTATGTTTGTTTACTGACGTCAACGACGGTCCTTTTGAGAATCCGTTATACGGTGTAGTTCACACACGCTGCTGAGGTGTATCACGGTCGTTTGTGTTGTTTGTTGGTGCCAATGATGCGTGTGTAGACATGATACAGTAGTGTTCGGTTTCACATTGTCGTCTTCCGCGTGATGTTAAATTTCGATAGAGACTGAGAGCGGTGGTACCTGCAGGCGATGACTCATCGTGTTACTCACTACAACAGCAATGGCGCATATACGTTCCGGCGACGGTTGTATTAGTTTAGTCTGAGATGTGTATGTGAGTGTGTGTGTGTGTGTGTGTGTGTGTGTGTGTGTGTGTGTGTGTGTGTGTGTGTGTGTGAAATAAATTGGTCGTCGTTACACAGTTTGCTAATTAATTAATAGCGGCAACCGGAAACCCTTTACCGCATTATAGTGATAGACAGAGAGAGAAAACCGTTTAAAACGATAAACGTACATCTCTGTCCGAAACGTCCGACACACATCGATTCGTACGTTCAATTGCGAAAAAAACAACCATTATAGTATTATCAGATGTCAATTAAATGCTAACCTGACCTTGCCGTTATAATGTGTCACTGCATGCTTCTTGTGCGTAGATTTTTGTCACTTATCCTACCTTCCGGTTGTACACAATTTCCGCAGTCCTATTCTATAGTACGGATTTTCGATGATTCTTGGTGAAAACAAACAAAATGTAGAACACGTACATTATCCCTTTACGGTCACGAGCGACTAAAAAATATTTGTTCTCAAAAAACGACCGCAGAGTGCAGCGCTTATACCGTATAATTGTACAATACTGTAATCGTGCGAAATGCGCGACGCTACGTAATCGTATAATATTGATTGGTAAGTAAACGTATAGAAAAACGTAACTCGTTCCATAAACGCTATCTCGGACGTGGGAAACCAGAAAAAAAAAAAAAAATTCAAGAATGAACCGCCAGGTCGTCGTTGTTGTTCTCCGTAGCGTACGCGAAATGGAGTTTTTAAAAACGACACTGTGTCGAAGTGTCCGCCCACAACGTGTACGCGTGTAGACAATCTCTTAAGAACGTCGTAAAATCGCTACGGGACCCATAACGGATGCGCAGCGTTGCGTTTCGAGTCGCGGACAAAATTGATAAGACCGTACGAATCGTCGACGTGACCCACATCGGACGGGGCACGTGCGCTGAGGAACCGCGAACGTTGATATTGTCTCCTTCGACGCTCGTTGGAAACCGTGTAATACGACTGCAGTGCTGCACATGAATTGCGTCCCGAAATCCGTTTTCCACATGAATTGCATCCCAACGTAAAAACATTATTTTCCTTCCCATTTCATACAAACTTAGGACTGTCGACAGCAAATTATAACCATCTGGAGGTTAAAACTATTGATTTTTGTCGCTGTTATGCGATTAGAAGTAAGTAAAATGAAAATGTGTAGGTGTAAACTATAGGAATTCAATATAATAATTAAAATAAACAATAGTTAAAAAAGTTATAATTATAAAATTAAAAGTTAAAAAACTGGTAAAAACTTGAATGATACATTCTCAATATAATCACCAACGACGCGTTCAAAATCAAACTAAAATTATTATATGCTTTGAAGTACGTCCATGTAGTCGTTTGAACAAAACCGGACGCAATTCATGTGTAGCCGACTGCAGCAGTGTCGTTTTTGCTAGTGTATTCGAACACCGTTGGGTCGGTATAGACGGGGTGGAAAATATCAATGTAAAAATGTGTTCAAATGTTCCAAATTTCGAGTTTCGTTTTCATTTTTAAATCGAGTTATAATTAATAACTTATACCATTGTTTATTTATATACCTACTCCCTTATGCTTATTGTACCATATGCGTACAGATTTTATTTATTTTTCTAATAAATAAATAAAAAAATCAATATTCGAATTTATGTTCTTGCGGAAACGATTATCGGAAAACTGCAGCCGGCCGAGTGAACTCGTACATCGCGTGCGACGACATCGCTTGAAAGATACGCGGCATTGATTACTCCGTCTATACGTCACCTGTTGGACAATCATCCACTGTTCGGCTACCGACGACCACGGAAGTCCGGAAATGTTTTTAAGTGTTCTAGCGGAATGAGTTTGACGGTTCGATTCGTTTCGACTGTACGCGCATCCTGCAGCAATGTGTAGTGCGCAGAGGATCATTGCCGTTTGGACCCTGGGTGCAGTGGCTTTCAACGGCGCCTCCTCTCTTCCCCCAAACATACTATTTTCTTAAAAAATAAATAAGTACGGCCTGTTGATCGTAACGGAAAATACCAAAGGATCTGAACAAAATACACCGGGTAGTACAACCATTTTCTGATATTTTCATCGCAACAGTTTTATACACCTATACGTAATTAATTTTGTAATTATTATATTTTTCTTTGATCTTACATTCTGCCCGGAGGTTAGTCTAGTTGTCGCCGGATGGGCCAAATGGCCTAGACTGAATTGCAAAATCTGATAAAATACATTGGAGGTTTCTACGTGTCGATCGCGTTTTGTCGACAGAAGCAATAAAGTGGTCGAGATCAGACGTCGGCACCGCAACCATCAGTGTTCATCAGTCGTGTACAAAACACTATATAGCAGGGAAGAGCGAATCTATTTTGGGTCAAGTGCCAAATTTTTCCTATCTAGGATTTAAAAACCATTCAAATGCCCAAAAGAAATTGTATTTTCTAAGAGTAAAAATAAAATTATAGATTTCCTACACTATTTTTATTATTTTTCAATTATTTTTAGTGAAACACGAGCAGCAATTGTTTAATCGATCAAAGCATTTATTTTCTTCGATTTAATTGGTCATGGTGAATAAACTTCCACAAGTATAAGTTGACGAAAAAATTGAAACAATAAGACATATTATCGTTTTAAACATGTAAATAATATGCTCCTTTGAATATTTTATCACTTAATTAATTTGGTCAACGTGCCGTAGGTATCGAACACGGTCTTCGGAGACAGTAGTACCGACCGACATTTAAAAAGTAGTCAATTTAATAATTACATTATGAACAATTACTGTTTGACAAATCTTCTGCAAACAGATAAACTCGATTGAGTGTCCGTTAACATGGTGTTTAACATTTTATCATAAAAATGCCATCTAAAGTTCCGCTTATCGTGTGGTCCGTGTTACGTAAACATTGACTATCACGGACTACAGCATAGGTTTCAAATAATTAAGATGATTAGATATCTAGTGCTTTAAATGTCCATAGTGTGTGCGTAACATTATTATTATTATTGGTGTCGCGCACAAAACACGAGGTCGTTAATCGCGCGACCTCGTGATACAAACGCAAATAGTAGATTTAAAAATACTCATGGCGTCGAACTCGTTTGTTTAACGAGGATTAGTTTTAAAAAATGCATATTTTTATTGCGATTTATCTTCTTCTTCTTCTTCTTTTTATTCATTTTTTATAATAAAATTAATAATATAATCATATGTTTTTTTTTCATTTTATTGCGGTCACTCGGAGTTAAAATTATAATAATATCGACTCAATATACCGCGCGCTGTTGCAGATGCTGTCGCCGAGTCATTCCCCAATCCGTTAAAAAAACGCGTGAAGCTACAACGCACGGACATAATGTATTATAAAAAACGTGCATATTAGTCATCGCGTGAAAACAAAACTCGCCGCACTGGTATACGGTTTTCAGAAATATTCATACAGTCACATGTACATCGATGTTACAGTGTGCATGAATATTTGCATAAACTTAGACGTTAACGGCTGACGATCACGTTGGAAAGACAAAACACTAGGATTATTATATTATATTATTATATTAAAAGAGTATAATAAAAGTAATACTAAAGAAACCAAAAACATATCCTACTACACAACTATACAAGGAGTTTAATGTTTTATCTGTTCAAAAGTTATTTCAAAGAAATTCTCTCTATTTCATATATAAAATGAATTTAATTAATTTAAAACACAAATATTATAATACACGACTGGAAAATAACATAGAGATCCATACTACACGATCGATTAAATCAAGTCTATGTTTTTCACAGGTAGGCCTTAAGCTCCTGAATAAAGCCCCTTCATACATTTTAAATAGCAAATCCTATGTACAATACAAAAGAAATGTTAAAATTTAGCTAAACCAAAGCCCAAATATCTGAATCGTAGTATTTAGTGTATACTTGTATAAAATATGATGTGAACCGGTTAACTTTAATATATTAGAATAGCAACTTATTAACTTATTTAATTACTTCAATTTCAAATTTCAATATATATATATATATTATTTTATTTTTTCTCTCTCTTTTGTTTTTGTCTTTGTCTTATAATGTTTCCATTTTTTAATTTTTAAAATTGTATACTTATTTTAATTACTCAGGTTTATCATTAAATACTCCAATCTCACCAATAAGAGATTTATCTCAGTGGTGAGTTGGGCCATTAAATACGTTTTTCTATTATTATACCTATATTGTAACTAAATATTATGGCCAATAAATCTTATTATTATTATTTTTCTTCGGCATTTACACGTACAAGCAGACAGTACGGGTCTCCGACGTACAGCGAAAATATTTTGGTGCGAGTATCGTTATGGCATTGGAACCGGTGGTCAATATTATGGACATTACATGTTGTACATTCTAAATCATATAAAATAGAGTATCCATGGATAAACTTTTCCGATAAAGTCCTACCTTTTTCATTATATACAATACATGTTTCAGGATTTACTAGGAACCTAATTCCTCTAAATAAATGAAAATAATGTTTATAGAAGGATTTTTTTAATTTACTCTTCAAAATAATGTGACCAAAGTATAAAAGAAAAACCTTAAATTCTGTTGCTTTCCAGTGATTAATATCATTTAAAGATCTAGTTGATTTAGAGAATTCCGATAAAACATAAGATCTTAAGTTAAAAATATTTTCATTTATTTCTTTCTTCGATTTTTCTAATAATCTAACATCTTTGTTACCTTTGACCCAAAGTTTAATAAGTATTTATGTGACAACAACATAAACGCAACGCATGTTGTCAACTGGAATGTCATCAAAATTGAAATTTTCGCAGGATCATCTACACACCAAACTGAGCTATTCGTGAAAGTTTCAAGCCAATTGGTTCATTAGTTTAGGCTACAGGGTAGCTGACATGATTTTCGTAAAATAACATTGGTTAAATAAAAGTTGGTTCTCTCGTGTAATGTAAGTACACATCGTCGCGCGTTGGTTTCTTTTTTTTTGTACTTACCTCTGCGCCGCGACCGCAACGTTGGATCTTACATTGCATCGATGTTATGTAACATTAAATGTACAGTGGGAAGTTCATGTACCTATTGGTTTTACTATGATGTTTATTAAAATTAAATTTTTTTTTTTTTATTCTGTAAAATCTTTCTCCTACTAAATTTTCTCAAGTGTCAAGTGTAGCAACATTTCTGAAAGGTTATGTTCCTGAGCTGGTCATTTTTCGATTTTCGAAACGGTACCAGAAATGAAAGTGATAAAGCAGGAAAAAACGTAAAATTTCGGGGTTTCATAATATTAAATAATTTCGGACGACGTTTTCTACCAAAAATATTGCTCCAATTAAAAAATCACAAAAGTTATATCAAATAAATACTGTTTACCAAGCTTCGCTCAGAATCGATTTTCGTTAGTAATGGTATATCGTTGCTAACAGATATAAATTGAATTCCTCTCTATATCCCAACCACTACAGTGAGGCCATCGCTCGTGATTCGTAGTATGTCCACCTTCCCAACTTCTCTCTTATACCGGTTACTGCACTAACGGTGCAACAATTAATTTACATACAAAACAATATGCAATTCCTACAACTTCCGAACTCTAGTAATTCACTATATATATTACACAACAATAACAATAACAAATTGTTACAATAACAGCCATACAGCGCGTGTAGATAAGGACACGGTGCGCAGCGATCTTTTACCATAGTGTGAATGCCTCGACAAATACCGACGTTGTACGAGCAATCCCGAACGAAATCGCACACAATAATGATAATTTACTATTATTACTAGGTTCTGAATTTGAAATATTTCATTTGAACTATTTCAATGAAATATTGAAAAATATTTTTTCTTCTTTTAAACGTTTTCGGTTGTAGATGATTATAAATAATATATTGATTATACACAAAAAAATATTGATAGTTAAAAATTTAATAGGCTTACGTTTGTCAAGTGTTATATTTTGATTTTGTTTTAATTAAGAAGAGGTACGTATTCTTTTTTTTTTTTATCTTTCTTGTTAATTTGTTTTGATTATTATTAGCTGTTTATTTATTAAAATATCAATAATTAATACTTGTTATGTTTTTAATACTCAATAATTTAATATCAAAATCTAAACCCGATTATTTCAATTATTTCAATCAACATTTTTGTATTTTATTTTTCATTGAAATGAAATACTCGTATTTCAAGAAAATAAATTTCATGAAATTTTAAAACCCTAACTATAACACATACCTGCACACTGCGAAACGCGTATAAAATCATGAAATTGCCTATACACAACTCCTCAATAAACCGCCGCTTCCAATCCCCCGATGTGTTCGCGCTATTATCGAACAACGGCGAAGACCATATGTGTGCGATTGCATACGATCGGCGCGCCAATAAGGAAACTTCGACCCGACTCATGGGATTTCCCGATAGTTTTACACTTTGCGGATTGCGTCGGAGTACCGGCAAAAACAAACACGTCGCATGAAGCGCACATTTATTTCGGCTGAGGTACGTGTGTGGTTGTTACTGATTAGTCGACGAATGAATTACAGGATCAACGACAAACGCCACCACGGCTGTTCGAATGAAAAATCGTAACAATAAGATAGTTTATCTTTCCTACGTCGAATCGGGATACCATTATCAGCCTGTAACTAGTCGTGTTTTTCAGATGCTCTAATTAACTGTATTTGAATGTACATCGGTTAGCTGTACCAGCGTTTAAAATTTCAATAATAAATAAAGTATTTATTTTTTTATTTTTAAATTGACTTAAAAATAGTATTATTGTTTTGGGAATTCATTAAAATTTAATTGTATAAATAACTTTTGTCATATCAGAAATTGTTACTTGCAAGTTACGGCATTCTTGCTTTTGAATAAAGTATCAAAAGTTTTATACCAATACTAAGGTACAACGTGAAAAGTAAAATATCTTGTCAATAATTAATTTGATCATATTTATTATTGTTTCATTGCATCCGTTGGGTAAAATTACACTGGAAACCATATATCATATTTAAATAATGAGAATGTACAAGGTGTTATTATGAAAATACAAAATACAAAAGTGCGTTTTTCTCAAAATCGTTTTTTGGTGACCTACGGCGTTTTCGCTTATGACGGCAGTATTGGCAATGACAGTTTGGTTTTACCAGTTCTATTGCTATCGTGCTACCATTAATAATGTTAATTGTTATGACTTATGAGTGTATTTATTGACGTAAAATACGTACGTCAACCTCGCCGTTATTATCAGACATCAGTAATCAGTAATCAGGGGCGGATTGGGAGTACTTCGGCCCAGGCGGAGAAAGATATGACCGGCCCAACATTTTTTTATACGATTGCTGTTCAATCGATGAAAATTTTCATTTTTTTTTTTTTTTTATCATATTTCTGTATCTATCTTTTTAGTTTTTATTTTAAAAATTTCTAAAATTCGTTAAATTCATTAAGTTATTGAATTTTTTCTAATTTTTTATACTTCATCAAAATAATGTATTCAGATATTTCAAGAGGCAATGTTGCACTGCGGTGCAAATTGAACAACATAAAAATACTTTATACATTCGAGCACAAAACTAAAACTATGTCTAAATTGTTAATGTTTACATTATATAAATATATATACATACATTCTCACAATAGTTTCTGTTGCGTTTGAATTACAATAATACCAAATAATTATTATATTGTCTTTGTCTAAGATACGATTTTTCATAACAAAAAACTAACAATATTCGCTTATGATGTAAATAGACGATAGTAGTGGCCCAAATTATTAATAATCCTACCGGCCCAGGCGTATACTCCGCCTCTCCACTCGGGCCAGTCCACCCCTGGTAAACACTACAGGGTACAACTGTCGGCGGTATAATGCTAAGTATTGTCTAGTACAGTAGTTCCGCTACTAATAATAATCACCCGGTAATAATTTGTTAAAGAATATTCTTTTATCGCTTCACTACTTGTTATACGATCGTAACGATATGCTCGAATATGTTTTTCGTCGAAGTCGGTAAAGCGTAAAAATTGGGGAACGCTTTATTGGTCGTGACGTGAACGCGATCCGTCGACAACAGTTCGCGTGTTATACGACGATGACCGTCGAGCAGGTAGTAAGATGATGACCGGGTGGTGGACTGTGTTTAAAAGGATAACATTGAATTGAGTCCCAAATATTGAATTGAGTCCCGCAAATACTTTTGGGTTATCGGAGTTGAGTCCGACCAATATTTTTAGGTTGTTCGAGTTGAGTCCCTTCAGCCTATTAGCGTTACCCAGGAGACACCACGTGGAGGTTGGCTGAGTAGTCTTAATAAATAATAATAAGTAGGTATAATGAGTCAATTAAAAATAATAATATTTATGTGTAATGTAATAATGTTTATAATTAAATAGTTGCTGGTAAAAATTTAAATGATATAGATTTTAAAAAGTCAAATCTGCCAATTTGCATATTTATGTATTTGTTTGTCTGCTCTCGTAAAAAATTTTCTTTTTCTAATGTTTTTTTACATGGTCTTTTTGCTTTGCTTCTTAGTTTTATATATGTATCGGACTGTATTCCCAGAAGAGTGTCCACAAGAATAAAAATATTTGGATGTCCCGAATGAAAAAAAGGCATTTAATTTTGCATGAAAACTTTCACAACTGTTAGTGGTCCGATTAGTGGTTGCTGAAAAATCACTCCAAACTTTGGGGGGAAACTGTGCAACATCATTGTCAACGTAGTTATTTAAAATGTAATCTGTAAAACTATCAATTTTTTCGTCATCACATGGTTTTATTGCCATCAAATCTTCCGTGAAACATTGGACTACGTCATTTTCATTTAAAAATGGCAATCCAAAAAAATACTTGAGATATCTACTTTTCTCAGAATCAGACTTGTATTCTTTAGACAGACCTAACTTCTGAATTGTACGCCACCAACTTTGACCCAAATGGAATCGACACCCTTTAATTCTAACATCGGTCCAAACTTCTTTAATTGCATTATGGATTCCAATTTCGAAATCTACATAAATTTCTGAAGGGCTAAATGTTAAACTTAGCGATGTACAATAGTTAATAATATGTTGAAATGCTTTTACATAAATATTCGACTCTTTCGTGGGCAACAACAAAAACACAAGAGGAAGATATGAATCTTTATAGTAACCATGAATCGTAAAAATTTGGGTAAAGTATTTAGGACAGCTCTTAAACGTCCCGTCAATATATATATTTTTTACATCACACAAAACATCTAAATTAATTTTTGTTGAAAATCCTATTATCGAATTTTCGAAATCATTCAAAAACATAAAGTTCTCGTCATTATTTGTTATAATATTCATTGATTTTAATGCATTTTGAGTCTCATGGGTACTTTTAGGTAATTTTGGATGAAGCAGCGAACGAGCATGGTGAATGTTTTGTTTGATTAAAATAACGTCGTTTGTCGTGAGAGTTGAAATGTCACCATTTTTAAACTCATTATGTAAAATCTTCGATGGCCGGACAGAAATATCATCCACAGCTTTCCTTTTAACAGCGTTGCTGATTTTCTGTCTAGTAAGTACATTTTCGTCACACTTATCATGTTTGTGTTCATTGAAGATTTCTGACATAACATTATCAGAGGTTAATTTAAAAAAACACTTACACGAGTTTTTACAACATGTCCACCGTTGAACCTTGCCTTGCAACATTTTATGGAATCGAAACTTAAAACCTTTAACAATTTTTAATGTTTTTTGTTTTTCACTTAACATACACTCCATTTTTCACTCGTTATAATTTGATAATTATTGTGTAAGTATTAACTAATTGTGTGTTCACGAAGTATTCGGCACGACTGATTGATTTTGAACGAGTAACTTTATACCACCGTTGATGAATATCCGTTATCGTTACGTATCCGGTATAATATGATGTGCAAGGTTCAAGGTCACCGGCTTAACAAGTAGTTATGACATTTTATCTATACGGACTCAATTCAAAGATATTAAGATAATACCCTGGACTCAATTCAAACACATAAAAGTAGCATGGACTCAATTCAATATCACCGGTTTAAAAATCATTTATCGTTTCGGCGACTTACGGGCGTACGTACGAGTAGCCGCGATCCACAGCGAAAACCTGTTGCTCAGCGGATGATAATAACGCGGAAGTGGCCGGCCTCCGTGAACGTTTCGCGGGTGTAATGATAATAATGAGTTTTTATAAGACCGCGGGCGCGGCTGACAGGCAGGTACGGCAAGGACGCGCAGTCCTCCGAGAACCGCGCGTTCGTCGACGACCTCGATTATCGATCGGACGGCAACCCGATCGTGGGTCTGACCGACAGTCGAGGAACGCCGATTGAAAACGAAACGCAGAAGAAAGAGATTCAAACGATGATGGAACGCCGTATCGAAATGATTTGGTGGCTACGGCTAAACGGTGACGACACCTCGTAATCGTGATGACAAATTGCCATGGTCCAGCGCACCGTCCAATATCTAATTAATTGGTAATTCGATCGATCCTGCTGGCGTCTGACTGCTGATCAAATCAGTCGAATTCGACGAGGCGCATCGAAATCCATCGGATCGGCTGATCGATAATCGAGTTTGTCACGGAACACAAGGATCGACTCGAGACCTGGAAACCGTGCACGCACATCTGAAAATTTGTCGCGCAACGGCAACATCATAAACGCAACGTTCGTGCCCGTGCTCTCTCGTTTGTGTTCGGACGTCGTGTACGGATCTAACTAACTTGATCGATCCTATAATCGCTAGAACGGATAAGAAATTTCGCGAATCAATACCTGTGCAAGAACGATCAACAGTGACATCGACGTACCTATTTGGCAACTGGGGATTCGTAGAGTAGGTAGTGTGTAATTTGTAAAATACGGATGTCAATAAATCGTTATTTATTGATTTTAGTCGGCGTTCAGTTGAATTACTTGTAGCTGTTGTGTCCTTGTCCGGGATCGATCATTACAATTACATTTATGGCTGGCTCTAGTAAATGTTGATGAGAGGGAGGGGTTATAAATATGCAAATTTGCCGACTACTTTCTAAAACAAAATTCTACAACACTAATACTACTTAATTTGTTGATAATTACCGACTAATTAAATAGGTCGTTCGTAGGAAGAGGGTATTGCACTCCCTCATACCAAAGGTCAAGATAACATTACACCTAAATGTTCAGTTATACACCCAACTTTATATTTTACGGAAGTGACAAGACCGACTACTAGATATTGTTAATGGTGATGTGCCATTAAAAATATTCCCCAAGGAATATTCCCGAAATACTCTCAAAGCTCTCGAGAAATTTCTCTAAAAAGAAAACAAATCGAATAGGAACAGAACGACAGTCTATACTAGTGTACGTCAGTACTAGAATAACAGTATTAATTATATAGTGTACTTTGTTCACATCAATCGGTTAAACCGCTTTGTAGAAGTATCGTTACTTCACTTTAGTATTTTCCATTTACTTAGTTTTATATTTTTAATTTTTGTTTTCTATAGTAGTAAGTTAAATTTATAGTTTCACACTTCACAAACTTCTTAACATTTCTGTTAATAACTTTTCGTGTTTAAATCTAGTTTACGTATTAGTGTATAAAGTACATTTTTTGTTTGGCACGAATCAAATTTTTCTATTGAAATGTCTGGTAGTAAAAAAAATTGACATGTTGGTCATATTACCAAGAAAATTCTATAAACGGCAAACATTTATTTGAATTTTTATTTATTTAAAATATATAAATGAAAGTTGGATCATTTATTTTGTGATCAATGTACAGATTTTAATAAAAAAATTAAATTGTAGTTACTCAATAACTTTTTTTTAAGAATAAATATTTTCCTGGGGAAATGTCAAGGACTTAGCCCATCACTAATCGTTATTAAGAACCACGGTCAATCTGATTGTTATTGTAACGATACTTTATGTGTTTTTTTTTTTCATTGATTTGGAAATTTTCACGCTATTCTATTCTAATACACTCAACGTCTAGTTTTTTTTTTTTGTTTTTTCGGTTTAACATCGATGAAAAGACGTATATAAAAGTACGTTACTATCAAGATTGTTTGAAATACAATTTACTACTCGCATAACTGTGCGAATTAATACAATATTAGTATAGATTTCAAATATTTTTTCATATTGTTACATCGGTTAACGTACTTAACATTTTTTACGTAATTATACGAAGGAAAAATAATCGAGATCTCCTTGTAAAAATGGACTCGAAACATAAAAATGCATACTACTGACAATTTCAATAAGTCTCCGTCGGACGACAGAAACGTGAACGGGAGGATAAAAAAAAAACTAAAAGCAAATTTTGGCCCGTAAGAACAGTGGGATAAGCACGTACGCGTAGCGTTACATTTGACTTTTGCTCTTCTGCGTTAAACGTGTAGAATGTTTCGCTTAAATATTCGAACTGAAAATCCTACCGGAAAGTACAGAAAAGCAGACCGGGCCGAGAAACAACTGCCGAGGCACACGTTGTTAATTTGCGAACGACCCGACACGAAGCCGAAATCGACGACACCTTGTAGTGGTGCTGCAGGCTGGACAGCGGACCAGTGCGCCATGGCGCGGACAAAGAAACATTATCATCCGTATATTTCGTACTGATCGTTTTAGAATCGAATTAGGTACGTTCAAACTGGTTTTATCACTCGGAAGACTATTTATTTTTTACTTAAAGTCAACGGGCTTCAACGGCTGGGTTATTTTACACTATTTTACTAAATTTTTTACAAATTGTTCGTTATACATTGAGATCTATAAAGTCATACAGGAATGAGCCGGGTGATTTACAAAGAGTTACATTTTAACAATCGATTTTGTTGCTGTATTTAATTCCAACGTTGGTCGGTGAGCGTGGGTGTGCGGGATCATTAGCCACTGCCCGGGACAGAATATTCAACAGAGAACTCGTCGATTTATAGCAGATTGTATTATTGAAATATTACACAGATCCATGGTCTCGGCATTACGTGATTTAACGGTCAGTGTAGCGCGTCGACAAAAATGTATGCAGCACTATAATTACATCAAAGGGAAAATTATCATCCAGACAGTGGGGTTTCCGTTGGGCAGGGGGTTTTTTCCCTATAGTTACGTGCTAAGAACTATCGGACTTTTTATTTTCTTCCGACGAGTCATTAAATTCTGATAAATATTAAATTACCTAAAAGTTTGTTTATTTGTTTGATGTGATTTTGTTGTTGCACACTAAAGTCCAATTATTTTGTGTTCGGTTCATAATTTATAACTTTCAATAAAGCATGTGCACTGCTGCATTCGTACGTTGGTCTGTTTCTTAATTCAGATTTGATAAAATTCGTTTCCAAAAAGAGTGCCTCGTACCGAGAAGTAGCCGAAGAAAAAATTGACAAAATATTCAATGCTTCTATTTTTAGATTTCATTCTGGTATTATTTATCATTAAAAATTAAATGTAATTTAATAAACAATTTAACTTTTCGCGTACCACGTCGGGCACGCTGCCATGTATTTGTCATCCCTGTCGTAGGACGTACGCGGTACATCGCAACCGATATTTTAGAAAAGCAAAAGTATCCCAGGTGATGGGTATACACGCGAACAATTCACGAAGAAAAAACTCATATGTTTGGAAGCAGTCCATGATCTTTGGCGAAAAGTACATAAATTTATTTTAATCGGATTTGTTATTTGTTTATCCGTCCTGTTTAACATGAATAAAAAAAATAAATAAAAAAAATGACTACGGTCAAGCACTTGTTTTATTTTGTTGCACATTTTCGAAAAACTATTAACATACGACCCAAGTTACGGTTATAGTTGAATTCATCGTTAAATAGACTTTAGATTGAATTTCCTACTTTTTTTTATTTAGTCTCCTAAATTATCATAAGATAGATATGAACAGATTGAAAAATATTAAAAAATAACAAAAGTAAATTGTTTGGTACGTGAAGTATATAGTATACAAAATATCTGGGATGGTCATTTTAAAGAAGTCTATACGAAGTGTTCGAACCTGTTTTCAAAATCTTTGTCGCATCAATTGATCGATCGGTGCGTCGGAAAACGTCTAAGCGCGAGTGTGATGGACAGAGGCAGAAAATCATGACTTGCAGTCCGCTTAAGAAGACGCCGCATGTGTTGTCTCCGTCCGGTACACGTACAACATTGCGAATTTGCGTTCAGTAGTTGTAATTCAGTGACGTTAGCTTCAATATTAGAGTAAACTGACCTATAATATGATTTTAAGAGAAGAACATTATCTGTGTATTGTTGGTAGGTTTTTTTCCGATATTTTAATTTTCAAACGAGTTATGTGATGTTATCTTTAACTGTGATACTGCACATACTTCAAAATCGCTTAGAAATTGAATAATACAAAAAATAACGCGTCGCCTTCGAGAAACGCGTGTTTGCGTACCACAATAACAATAATAGTAACAAGTAACCGAAGCTTGATTTCCAAGACCGGCAAGTGGATTAGTCATTCACGCAAAACACACTCGACTAAATAGTATCTCAAATGGCCACGTGCATATAACCGTTTTAAAGCCACGCAGTGTATTATAAAATATATATAATAACGCGGGAAGGAAAGGACTCGATATACCAGATGTGTCGAGATCACCACCCCCCCCCCCCCCGGCCATTGCGCCTGAGCCCTTGTAGCCGTAATTTTCAAAGTAAAGGTTTTGTTCTTAGATTTAAAAAAAAAAAACAATAATTCGTAAAAATAACTCAATAATAACTCGTAATAATCATAATTAATTTGTTATTCATGGCCAAAACATGTTTTAAACGATAATATATTATACTTGCTTCGTGTCCTTCGCCTTTTAAGAAATCCCGGGTACGTTGCCGGTTACAAATAATAATAATTGTTTGATAGCTCGTATGAATTTATTGTAGCAAACACGGTGCTATAACTACACGTCTACACGTTACTATAGTGCACACGCAAAACCGCGAATCGTGTACTTACCTATCAACAATATTTCCGTACTTTCTTACGAATGTGAATATAATTTCTTCTTCTTCCTCGGCTTAACGGTCCACTTGGGACCAGCACCAGCGGCGTGTTTGAGAGTTCATCTCGGAGGGGAGGGGGGAGGTATTAAAAGAGTTTACGGAATGCGTATGAAGGGCCCGAGCCTATTGGTAGAATCGACCTTATGAGGACCTAGTATCCTAGTATAGGACCTAGTATGAGGACCTTAGCTCCTTAAAACATGTATTATGGTTTAATATTTTTAAGTTATTTTTCTATAGTTTCCTATATTTATAAACGCACAAATAGCTTTTTGAATATTTTAATACATTTTAAATTACTTAATTAAAACAATATTTAAGGGTTAATAGATACAAATAAATACTATATATTCTACTTAACAGATTAAGTCTTGCTTTTTTCCCTAAATCTAATCATTAGTTACTTTTTCAACGATAAATAAAGTCTTTAATAAAATATATTATACAAAGAGTTATGTCTTAAAATTATACGAATACATTTTTATTTGAATACTTATTTTTTCAAATAATTGTCTGGATAAAATGTTGCCTGACTTTGGAACCTATAACAAAGAAAATTTAAAATACTATTATTACTTTTTATTCTTCTTGTGTTTTATTAACATCGAAATAAAGAAATACAACTTGCATCTACCAATATAAATTGTGCTTCATTTTCTGCATGAGTCTAAACAGATATATTAATATAAAATTAATTTACATTTTTAGAAACTAGAATCCCAGTTGCACTAGTTTAGATTCAGATACGTTCTTGTTTTACATAAAATAGAAATAATCAAACAACAACTATGGTAGTAAATATTAAATGATAATAAAACACGATAGTTGTTTGTGAGGACGATTAGAAATAATCATTTTGTTTTATTGTAGACCGAATTCCTTATCTCTTTATATAGATACATAATTACAGCGCATTATTGTCCACGGTAGTGAGCTACCTATAGCATTTACAATCAATGGTAATATTATAAATAATGATGGAATAATGAAAGTTTTTTCGGACCCACTACACTGAAAAGAATTATTATAATCAGTTAATTAAAATTATTTTTCCTAGTGTACATGGAGCCTGGCTAATTTCCTGTGCAAATGATAGGGGGGGACGATTACCCCCATCGACCCTCCACTCGAATACGCCACTGATCAGCGTTGCTATCATAATCACTCTTCATCTATCTCCTCGATACGATGTCTCTGAAGTTGCGTTCTGGTCTATTTTCGATAAATCTTTCCTTTTGTGAAAATATAAGAGCGTAAAACATTATTATGTCGTCACAGTAACCCAACAAAAACGTGATGACATAAATATTATTGTTTACATGTTAACAGACATTAATAATTATTGTTATCACCATAGTACATGTAAGCACTTGGCGGAGGTCGCGGTTGTTCGATGAACGCATACGTTCGGTTGTTCAGATCGGGTACGGACGGCGATAAAGCAATAATCAAAATCCTCTCCTCGTCAGCGTATTCTAAAACCGTTTTTGAATATTTTAGTCAAAAAATAAAACACACAAACACTTTAATCAGTTGATCTTGACCTGTGATAAATTCGATTACGGCCAAAGGATTAATCGCGAGTATTACGCATCTTTATTTATTAATTTGCTTCAACATTTGGTAATAATATTCAAAATCTTTACGACCGTTCACTTCGAAAAATGAAAAATATTTTGCTTAAACATAATATATAATTGAGCTGCGTTGAACAATTTTTTTTCAAAGCTATGTGTATTTTTATATAGTTACCTATTATCTATTTGACCTTCACACGCCGTGTACACCTATGTGTATGTAAATTTACTCGTTTCGTTTCGCGATTTCAGGAAATTTCTTATGTCTCATAGTTTTATTTGATTTACGAGTCGTATTATATTATAATATCTGTATTGTTTTTTTCTAAGAACGAATATTCATTAAGTATTCGTACTGCACTCAATCGTTTCAAATCAAACAATTGAATAAAAAAATATAAATTCAAAATGATAATATTTAATTAAGAACTATGTACCTGCACCTATTTATTTGACCAACGCCAATTATATTTCATTGCGCAATTATCGATTAACATTGTATAGGTATTATTTATTTATAGTAGTGACGCATTGCAACAATTCTTAAAATAAATATTTATTAATATTATCGAATATAATGCGTGATATTTGGGACCGATATCACTTGACGAATCAGAGTATTCCAATCACTCCGTCCAGCAGCCGCAGATCTAGAACTACAATAGGAGGGGAGTTATTTTTTCGAAAACACAAAGGAATAATACACAGTTAAAAAATAATAAAAGTAAATTACTAAATGCAATTAGAGTTTAATTATTATTAATTTTTAAATTTAAATGGCAGAGCTAAATTTATTTTTGTTTTATTGCGCATATTAATTTATAAATAAAAACGAAGGACCTATTATTCAGTGCCCAAATCCGGGTGCGCAAAGTTGCAAACAGGCCCCGGGCCTCAATAGGTCAAATGCTCAAAAATGATTTGCACACAAGCCTACTTTAGTTACAGCACTGCTAGTATTTATGGTATTTCTGTTTTTCGAGAAGCGTCGTGACTCTCACTCCTGGATCTGCGTCTGCGAACTACACGAGATTTCATACCATTACTTTTTCTCGTTAAATTATTTTTCGGTTATGCTGATGACAACGAGTTTGAATTGTTGAACATTTTTCAATTCGTCTTAATATTTAAACGCATTGCTCGTTCGGTCCAATTGTAGCAGTTACGAAAATTACGAGCGGTTAGATTATTGTTATTATTATTATTATTTTTTTTTTTTTCAAACCCGATGAACGGAAGTTGTCGAACGAAATACCTATAACTCGATAAAAGGCCGGACGGAACGTTTCGTGCACGTCGCTGATAGAAACCTCAGAGATAACGACGACAAAAATTGTTCGTTTATTTTTGCGACGAGCACCGGCTCAATGCGCGCTCATCTGGTGGATTACTTCGTCATCATTATTATTATTATTTTTTTATTTTCTGATTGTTTTCACGCGGTGAAACGAAAGCGAAAACGCGACGGTTCCGAGTTCTGTACGCGCGCGACTCGTCGTCGTCGGCGAACTCGAGACCGATTCTCGTGCCAGCCCGATTAAAATAGTGCGTTACTCGAGTGTTGTACCGAGAACCGTGCGTGAATCATCGATCGTCTTCATCATCGCTACGGCGCGCGTCCACTCGACCGGTATTCTATTTTTCAGTTCCCCTCTCTCTTTATATATATAAAAAAAAAAATAAAAAAAAATAACCGCACGAAAACGGCGGCGACTTCGCGCGGATCCGTGCTCTTGCCTCCGGGATTCCGAGAGCCACGGGTTACGTCATCGCGGCCGCCCGAACGCATCGTGCGCGCGTGCGTCACACCCGCGCCGGGCAAACGAAACGTTCCCGCCGCCGGTGCGCGCAATGTTCGCATGAATGAGCGCCGGTCGGATGAATGAACGGAGTAACGAACGAATGAATCACGCGTACGTCGCGCACCGTGAATCATCCGACAACGCACGACCGCGTACCGTTTGTCACCACGTGCGTTCGACTTGTGCGCGCGCGAACGTACCCCCGCGGCGGCGTCCGCCCGCGTTCCGGGAACGATATAACGTCGTACACGGCGGCCCACGATCTCTGGTCTCCCTTCGTCGCCGGATGAAAACGTTCGTTACTAGTCGCCAATGGGCGGGGTGCGTGGCGAGCCGGAGGGATAGCGTTTGCTCAACAGCGATTCTTACGTAGGCGAACGTGAATCGAAAATCTTAGCGATTGTGTTCGCACGGTCGTTTCCTCCTCCCCCATTTGCTTTCGTTTTCGACTTACCGACAACAATGCCGTGCCCATTGATGTACGGGTTTCCGAGAATTTAGGTTTGAGACATTCCCCGGCATCCCCACGACCAGGAATTTATCGGCATTACAGTTAGTTTTTTTTTTTTCCACCCCGAAGTATTGGTCATAATGCGTTTCAGTGTTCACTCGAGAACAAATATCTTATACCTACCTCGAAACGGTACAAAAAACCGGGTAGAAAGATTTTTGGATTTTTTATATTCTTACACGGTAAAACTTATACGATTAAAAATAAACGATGGTGAAATAAAAACGCTTACCTAATCGAGGTCGCTACGTACACCACTTGATACTGTTGTTGTTCTACTTGTATTGTTAACGTCTTTCTAAAGGTAATTTCCCGACAGGCCGGAAAATATTTCTTTTGTTTCCTGGTACATTTCTAATTGCACATAATTTATTGTACCACACAATACGTGATTATTGAGTTATGGACTAAATATGGAATTGATATCGAAATTAATAACGAGCGAGATGACTGCGGTGGACAAACGGAATCGAAGAAATTGGCATGGAAGGAGTAAACCTCGAGAAGACGAATTAGAAAATACGTTTTCAAAAATACTTTACACGTTTTTGCACTTAATATCCGTTTTATTTCATCTGAAGCAAATTTGCATCTTAAATTAAAAATGTGTAGTTAATATAAACTACACAATGCATAATACATAAACTATGTAATTTTATTTTTGGCTAAATTTACTATGTAAGGTACATTAAATATACAAAATTAATAACTTATCATAAGATTTGAGAAATAATAACATGATAAATGTTTAAACGTTTTCAAAAGTGAATCGAAAATTGTTGAAATTTTATTTACCGAAAATATTAATAATTACTGTAAGTATATTTTTTTCATCTCAAACATGAGTCAACGGGTGACGGTATGTTTTGAGAAACAAGATGTTGGCTGCCAAATCAGTGCCAAAAACACTAGACGTCGTTAGTGTTTTCAGCAAAATACGATTTATGAGTAGAACTTTACAAGTTTAAAAACTCTAGAATTCGCAAAATTGTAGTATAAATATAAAAAATTCTAAATAAATATTATGTGCATCTTGTTATTTATGACTATTTTTAAAGAGTTTAAAATTTAAATTCTTTTTACTAGAACATAATTTTTACCGATTTGTGACGGTTTAAAATATTTTTAGACAAATTTCTCATTACAGATCTATTGTGAAATGGTACAGGAAAATTAATAATAATAATAAAAATAAAAAAAACGTTCTTGTTAATTAATTGTATTTATTTATTATTTTTATTATTTTTTTTATTTAATAAATAAATGTTGTCGACCGACTTTAAACAGTGACCATTCGACAATATAAAATATAATGTACAGAGTGTTGGTCTTTCACACAGTTGTTAAACATATCTCGTTTTAAGTAAAAATAAATAAACTTTATTCATTAAATACATATTGTATTAAATTTACAGACGCTACTGGTATATCAGTTAAGCTAACCAGTTTGTCACATAGCGTCGTTAAAATACAAAAAGATATTAATCAATTTAATTTTGCAAAATTATAAAATATACAGAGATTAGAAATACTCATGTACGACCGGGTTTCTCATTGTGCCTACAAAGTATACTCCAATTATGGTACAACAAAAAAAAAAAAAAAGATAACTAATCTTATAAGTTAAAAAAATGATAATACTTATACATAACATACCGTACATTGAGTGTGTGTGTATATTGTACATCAATGGTTTTATTATTAAAATAAATCGTAAAGCGGTACAAATAATAATCGTAATAATAATAATAATAATAATAATAATAAAAAGACCTATAAAGAAAACAAATGAACTAGTGACGAAAATGGTTAGAGCCTTTGTACAAGAGCGTTTAACTTATGTTTATAAGATTGTATTTTATATTTTTTATTTTTGTAAAAAGGAGAGCTAAAGATCACGATTCACGATAAAACGATGTTATACGTATAAAAAGAAAATATAATAAAAATACTTTCGTGCGCGCGTGTATGTGTGTTTAAGTATTTGTGTACGCAACACACGTTCGCACAGTATAGAACAGTATATAATAATTTTCCATTCTATGAGACAACGTTTAAAAATGCGATAGCTGAGATGGTCCACGCGTACGACCGCTGCGGGGTAGAACACCTATTGCGCGTGCGATGCCTGACCAAGGGTCGTAAACGGGATAGTGATGAGTAGTTACTTAGCTGCGACGGGATTACATCGTTTTTCTGTGAATCACCCGTGCACCTTCTTCGAAGAATTCTCTCTTCGACACCCACATCCGGCGGAAAGTGCCCAACGACGCAAGGATGGAACCTCCAATCCACGTCGTGTACAAACGTTCTTGCGGCGCCAAAATCTTAAGAGAGAAAAAAATAAATAAAAGTAAAGATATAACATTCATAAATTTTTTGGTAGCGTTTTACAGGGTTAACATAACCCGAGTCACCAAAATCCTGGTTTATCCATTTTTTATTCGATTGGATAGATTTTTATTTTTTATCGCATGTATAGTTTATTTATTAAAATACATCAGATAGATGTAATAGCTAAATACACAAGGTTTACAAACAAATACAAAAATGCACTCCTCCTTATGATAGTGGATATAGAAGATAATGTAGTACTAAATAGAACGAGACGGACCTTCCCAAATATTTTGCGCTAGACACGCCACTGATATTTTGGTTGGTTTTCACGTGCATTATGTACAATAACGAACGATAGAAAAACAAAAATAATACACAGCCCAGAGTTCGACGACATTGACACCTATCGCACACGTCAGTAGGTCATCCAGCTCTAGATAAGTGTCAACGACACACAAGATAATGCGGACCTTGAACTATATAAAATGTATATTACACGGCGGAAAGTAGTAACGAGTTTACTATTACAGATAACAAAATACTCATAGTCCATATAATACTCTCGTTTTTACATTTAAACGTGATGATTATGTGAAATCTAAAATTTATGCTTTCTATATTTTTTACTAAAACTAATTTTTGATGTAGATATGTGTAGATATATGAAATCTTCCTTAATTAATATTTAGGTTCGATTTTTATTAATTAAGATAAATATAATATAAATATATTAATAATATAATGAAGATATTAAAGAAGAAAATAAAGGCCAAACTACTAACAGAAAAAATCTTTTAAGCATACAACTTTTTCGTATGTCCGACTACGACCAAAACGAATATTTCAACATATTTACATTAAACGGTATTAGTTATTCAGTTGTTACCCAATAAAATATTAACTGTAGCTACTTTAAACATTTACTGAGTATTTGTGATAATATTTTAAAGATATTTCATATTTAAGAACAATTTTAATAAAATTAGCGCTGTTTATAAAGATTTGAAATTATCGATTTTTGGATTTAAATCTGTAATAATTTGACAACACAGGAGGCATAATAATATCTTAATGTGATTTACTTATCTACTTAGATTTCTTCTTTTTTTTTTTTTGTCAAAAGTTAAAACATTAAAAGTAACTTAAAGTTCAAACAACGTTATTAAGATATTTGAAAAAAAATCAACAAATTTTAAAAATATAACTGATTCACTCGACTTATTTTACTCAATATTTTTTTTCAAGAAAAATGGTACAATGTTTTCAAGTTAAAAATATCAATAAAGCAATATTATTCACCTCCTTCTGTATCCAACCCGTCCTAGGACTTTCGATTTTTTTTTTTATAATTAATACTTATATTGTACTTTTGAAATTAATAAAACTTAAATAAAAAAATATTTAGTTATTCCCGGTTATTAAAATAAACTTTATTATATAAAGTTATTATAAAACAACAAAAAGCAAAATTGAAATGCTCTCATAAATTTATCAACTATATAAACAATATTATAAAAAATTTCACCAAGAAAATTTTAATTTCTATTATAAAGCTGAAAAAGATTCTTTATAAAATAAAATTGATAAAAATGAGCACAATTGAAAAAATAAATCACTAAATATCTAGTTCTTTAAAGATTAATGAAAAGTTAATTTGAATTATAAATATTTTTTAAGGTTTTTATATACAAGTAATGAGTAGGTAATATATTATGGCTTTAATTTAACTACTATTTAAGGATTATAACATAAGTTTAATTTGTTATTATGATGGTATAATTATTATAACTTTTAATGGATTTAATATAATTAATTTGAAAACAGTTTTAATTTTTTTAAATTATTACTTAATATTTCAATATCTTTTTCAAAAAAAAAAGTTAATTCATAATATTTAAGTATTACAAGAATAATTCATTTAATTTTTAATAGTTCATAAATTATTCACTAGTAAAAAAAAAAAAAAAAACAAATATTCAAATATTGATAATATTTCTTTCATAATCAATATTTATTTTAAAAGAAAATGAAAATAATTTGAATAAATTATGAATGCATCATGTTTACACCTTTTCATATTGTTTTATTTATCTTTTAATCTTATATGTAACCAAATATAAGACAATAATTAGTACAACTTGGTTTTTTGTAATCCAAATTTGGAGACCGATTAAACTTTCCAACATCTCTCCAATACAAGTCCAACACAACAAGATGTACCTTGGTACATCAGTAATACTTTACAAAGACCACAACATCCTAACTGCCAAAGAACTAGCAACCATATACAACAACTTAAACATAAACCTCTATATAAAAAACATCTCTTACACCTTATCTAAAAACTCAGAGCAATGACTAAAAAGGAACTCTCGTGACCTATTATAATAAAAATTAAATTTTTTCATTTATCATATAATTTTTAATTAAATATCAAATTATGAGGATGTTGCTTATGGACGTATATTACTATCATATTTACTTATGGTTGTTATTTTACAGATTATAAATGTAATTATATAAAAAAAAAAAAAAAAAAAATGTAACCAGAACATACAATATTCAGTATTCCACATTTTAATCACAACAGAAGTCAATTACAATCAAAGTCAAATGTCTTAAATATAATTTAAATAAAATTTTTATTGTAAAGTTCTTTCTCTCAAATTAAACTATACTATACTATATTTTTAAAACCTAAATTACATACATTGCTACATTAGCAACAGAACATTTTATTTTTCACTCAACCTAAGAATGAACGACTTCCAAAATTGAATGAAAACATTTTTAATTTTATGAAATATTAATAAAATTAATAATAATTACATTTTATAAATCTTTAAATTAGATGAATTTAATTCATGTAGACTAAATTGGACAGTTAATGTCAGTTAAATAAAAAATAAATCAATCCAAATTGTTAAAAATACTGTCACTTAATCATATTAATATTTAATTTTTAATAAAGTATATTAAATCCCCAAATTTATAAAATTAATGTTGAGTTAAAACAGTTTATATTAACTATAAATTAAAACAGATTTTGACTTAAAATGCACAACTTTATAATTTACTACCATTTATTTAAAAAACTATGACTATATTTACTAAAAACAGCCAATATCTAACATGTTCCTACATCCATACTAGCAAACAAAATGAAAAAAAAAACATTTTAAATGTAAATAGTAAATAATATATGAATAATATTATACAAGCATTTCCTCTACATGGTCTTGCACCACTGATTACCAACAGATACTAACTATACTCAATACACAGAACAAAGTTGCAATTTATGACCATATTAAAATTGTCCATGCTTACCATGACACAAATCAATACTCATACATATTGTATAATAAAAGACATAATTAGTTACAGTCAAGTTTGAAAAAATAAATAAATAAAATAAATTTGTAAATTAAAATTATTTGTATTTACCTTTAATTTCATATTTTTAGGAGCTAGTTTCTTTATTTCTGATAATAACCTATCACCAAATCCCTAAAAAAAAAAAATATCATAAAGAATTAATAATGATAGATTTTTTTTAATTATATGTTTTAAACTTACAGACAATAAAGTTGAACCTCCAGCAAGAACAATACTTTGATAAAGTTTTTTTCGCACATCTAAATCTGATTTTTGTATTGAATATACTAATGCCTCATGCAAACCTTCACATTCTTCACCAATTAAATCTGGATGGAATAAAACTTCTGGAGCACGGAAACGAGCTGGTCCAATCTAGTAAAAATTAATGTAAATAAATTAAACTGCAAATACAATTATGTATAAATTAATCAGTAGATTAGTCAGTGAATTGCATAATTTTTTTTTAATAATTTTAATTCCAATTTTTCAAATTTATATGTATTAAGTTCAATTTAGTGAACTTACATCAACTTTATTTCCATCAGGTAACATATATTGATATATATTACTTTCAGAAGTTTCCTCTTTAACTGGACTTAATGCAACATAACAAGCTTTTTCTTTAATTGCTCTAACCACTTCAAATTCTGCAGAAGTAGAAAAGTTTAATCCTTCTTTTCTTAATAATAATCTAAATATAACATAAAAACCAAATTGTAATTATTATTGTTCACATTATTAATTAAATTAAATAATTACTTAAGATAACGTGATATGTCACGGCCAGCTAAATCTAATCGTATAATACCATGTTTCATAGCAAAACCTTCATAAATTGGTACAGTGTGAGTGATTCCATCACCAGAATCTAAAACAACTCCAGTTGTACGACCAGTTGCATATCTGAGTAAAAAATTATACTTTTATTTCATCAATTTATAAACAAAATATTACAAAGTATTACATACAAACTTAAAACAGCCTGGATAGACACATAAAAAGCAGGAACGTTGAAAGTTTCAAAAAATATTTCAGCTGCTCTTTCACGATTTCTCCGTGGATTAAGAGGTGCTTCAGTTAACAGTACAGGATGTTCTTCAGAAAATGTTTGAAGTTGATCACTGCCATATATATATTGCCATATTCTTTCCATATCATTCCAGTCGGTAACTATACCATGTTCTATAGGATATTTAATATAAAGCAAACCACGATGTTCTTCGGCTTTTGGTCCAATAAATGTATCTCCTTCTAGTGCTCCAGCCATTACTCTAACATGTTTTGGTCGTCCAATACTAGATAAAAGAAGTTTATTATGGTGAAAATTGTACGATTGTCATAATTGATAACTCAATATTGTATGTTGCTAATTATAAACTCACTAATTTGGAAAACAACATTTTGGTGTTTGTTCACCAGCAAATCCTGCTTTGATGGCACCTGAACCCTATACAATAATAAATTAATTACCAAAAGTTCATATTTTTTTCTGGTTTAATTTAACATTAGCAATTTTTAAATTCAGATATAAAATGTAATACAATGTGAACTACAATTTGTTCTGACAATGACTTAATTATGATTATAATCAACAAATGGTAAATGTGTTTTTGTCAAGTTTTTTATAAATATTTAAACATTAGTTACGTACGCAACATTATTTTTATTGGATTTATTTATATAAAATCTGAAATTTTATGAAAATTATAATTTTTAATATCTATTACTAATCATATTCATTTTTATATTTAATAATATTTTCTTTTTAAATTATTTTTAAAAACCATAAAAATTATAAAAAAAAAAAAAAAAACACTTCATCCATAATAAACTTTATTAAAATTATGTTGCATTAATGATAATTGTTGCATTTAAATTTAAGTAATAAATTAGTACAATATTATTATAAAGTGATTGAAGCGAAACAAGAGCTCATTATAGGAATCATTGACCGTTCAAGCTATTTAAATATTTCTTTAAAAAAAGGTTTACAATTTAAAAAAAAAATCATAAGATTGGGAAGTATGTAGATTTTAAATTAAAAAAAATAAAATAATAAATAATACTGCAAAATAGATAATAATACTAAGTACACTATTTTGTTTGATTAGTATAAAATAAGTATTTTTGGTTTTAAAAAAACACCTATTACTTTATAAAACTTATTCAGTAGAGTGTACATATTATAATCCACAAAGTGAAATCATATTTAGAATAGTTAAGAATGAAAATAAATAGTTTTACTAATATTTTAAACTTATGAATAAATATAATATTAATTTACAGTAAATTTTGTTCTTAATTTGAATGGAAAAATTTGGTCAGCATTAAGAAGCTCCACTAAGTCAAAGGTTTCAAAAAAAGTGATCTCATACACGCCTATCCCAACACTAAAAAAAATTATCAATGCATTGATGTCATAAATGAACACCCTAACACTTGTTAGAACAAAAATGTATACAATAAGTATGACAAAAACTTATGATGAACTTGTACTATTGATTTATACTCATAGGACTAATTGTAGCCAGAGCATTGTTAATTTATGTCAATTATGTGTAATAAAAAAAAATGAATGATACTGGAAGTGATAATGACTTGATTATAAGTCCAAATTAATGAGAAATTTGGTGTTTCGTTTTTTCAATGGGCTGTATTTTTTTTTTTTTTAGACAAAAAATCCAAACCAGTGGACAAAATAATACATCGAAACACCAACAAGAAGCAGATTAACAAGTTTAAAAATGATCGAAAACTACAATTCGATAAGTTTATGCTACGTATAACGTTTGACCATTATGGGAACGAATAGAACACTATACAGTGATTGTTTCCCGTTATTCACAAACATGTAGGTAGAAAGGTAATTTGTAACATGTTCAGAATGTAACGCATAAATCATAAAACTGATGACGAGGACTTACATTGTCAATAACAACGGGCTGATTAACAATAACGTCGTAAGTCTCCATGATGGTCGGTTTCGGTAAAAGTTCGAACTTTAAATAGACACTAATTGATGTAATATAAAAATGTTCAACAAACTACATACAAAAATTATAAAAACGTTCAATATTATTCTGAAATTGATAACATAGCAATGAGCGTTAACATAACCTAAATGACGGTACCAACTTAACCGGTACACTTTCTTGATTAGAGACAATACGAAAATAGAATAATATTTACATTTCAATACATCTGTGTGTGTCTGCATGTTTTCCATTATTGTTATTATTATTATTATTATTATTATTATTATCATAGTCAAAAATATGATAATAATGACTTTTTTTTACTCGAAATGAGAAATAGTTTAGGGTATTCACCGATTCGAATTTGATTCTGCGATTATTGTGCATTGATATTGGGAAAAAATACATTACTAAATCATCTATTCGTATCAATCTTCCATCGGTTTTAAATTTTTACCTTATTATGAAAACAAAATATATCTTGTAAAGTAAGTTCCAAAGTCAACTGTACCATTATTCATACTGTATTATGTGTTCCATTGTGTCATTATTATTTCATTAGGATGATGTTTGGAGAGGATTCTAAAACGCAGTTTATCGAGCAAACAAGAGCCGCACGAATAGAAAGAGCAAATGATCGTAAACGGGAACAATCGGCTATCCTCGTTCAGTCATTTGTCAGAGGATGGCTAGTTCGCAAACGCACTCAAAACTTAATACTGTTGGTTTTTCTTTTAGTAGATGTTTATTTCTTTGTGAGAAATTATAACTATTAATCAATGTTTTATGATGCATTTTTCATTTGTAGTTATCAGTTTGATGACACTTTTGAGAACATCGGTGATTTGAAACCAGCTGTTAAGGTTTATTTGACTGCAAAAAAATTACTGAATTGTTATAATGAACAACGAGATAGACATCGATTTGAGAAACTCTGCAGGTACTGCACCTACAGTTATTAATTAAACTTTTAATCCTTATTGAATTGAGAAAATAAATCCATAATTCTTTTGTTCTTATTTAAATCCTAGTTTTACATTTGATATTAATTTATAGCTGATAGATATTTTAAATTTCATTTCAATATATTTAGTTTGATGGACAAAATATATATATATGTATGTATATGTATATGTATATTGATCAATTTTAATACCTTAATAATTTGTATCTATTCAAAATTCTATATGATAATTTAATTTTTAATACAAGATATTTTAATTTCAAAATTCATTTAGGTATATAATTCTGAGTTTAGAATCTGAATCAATTAAATATAGCTATATATCAGTAGCTTTGACTAAAGAACATGCTGTAAACTGGATAAATCATGTGAAAGAAATTCTGTCGCATTGTCTTGGTTATTTATCTACTCTACAGCCAAAATCACTTGAGGACTTATCTTTTTTACACACTTTACTTCATATGATTGTATCCTTTACATCAACATCAAGATGGTGTGCTATAAATTCAAATAATTCCCTACAAGGATTAAAACCAGGATTAGAACGTTTAACAGAAAATTTAGTTGCACACTTATTGAATAATGATGTGTTTAATACTATGCAGGTATGCAGTAATATCGTATTATAATAAGAAAGTCTATTCATTAATATAATTATATTTTTTCTCAGAAATTGTTAATAACAGGACTATTGGGCATAAAAGTATTTTAAACCTGTTGCTATGACTGCTATTATGACCATTTTGTTGGAGGTGTTTAATTTGAGTAATTTTTCAACAAATGTGTTTCTATTATTTGTTATCAAAATTTATTCAATACCTTTATTAATGGAACATTTGATATCTCTCGCTCCTAAAGTGAGTATTATAATATTTTGATTCATCATTATAATGTTAATACTTATTTAATAATTCAATAGAAATGTTTACTTACTAAGAGGTGATGTTAATTAAGTTGAAAAATATATTTTAGATAATTGAAACATTTCAATCGATTAATCTTCTTGAAAAAGTAATGCTACTATTGAATGATCAAAATCAATGTGATGAAAATATTTCATTCTTTTACATCCAAGTTGGTGTTTGTCATTAATTGGAAATATTATACATTTAGCTGAATTGAGTGCTGAAACAAAACAATTTGAAGAAAATTCTACTTCTGTTTTCATAGTAAGTTATTAGTATTTTCTTGTTTGATATAAATAAGGTTCACATATAAATATGTTTACAAGTCTAAATATAAATTTAATTTAATATTTTTATAGTAAACTAAAATTTATATGGCTTTAAGACCTTTTTTACATAACTATAATATAATAAATATTGATTTTTAATCAAAAGTAAATGCTTTTTAAAACTCAAATTTGATTAACTTTTGCATGTATACAAGTGTAAATAATCTGATTAATTTTTGTAATAGTTTCTCATAAATAAAAGTTGTTATAATTACTATGATATACATTCCTCAATTTGTATAGAATCTATAAAATCTTTATTCTTGTAAACTTTGTCAATCAGTTAACATAAATAAAAACAATAGTAAATAGTCATTAAAACCTTATTTTATACTGATTTTTATTATAAGTTAATAAATTATATAAATCAAAATTATAAAATTAATATTGTAATTTAATTTTAATTTTTAATTATTTTTTCATTACTTTAGAAATAACCAATATATTTGTATATATTTTGAATTATTCAATAAATAATTATTTGTTAATTTATAACTAATAAGATTAATTTTGGATTAATTATTCTTTAGGTTGGTTTAACATTATTTTTAGACACTATCAGAATTAATGTAGTTAAGAAACATTCAAATGTATCCAGTGTATGGCATCCTGAACTTGGTTGGTTTACAGCAAATTCTAAATGTCAATGCTCTCCAAATATACCACCTTTGAAAAATCAATTAATTCCACTATGGTGTGGAAATTTATGTTCAAAGTTACTGCGATGTCATTTGACTAATGCTTTAGCACAAATACCTGAGAATCAACAAGTACCATCTCCTCCCCCTAAAACAAACAATCCAATAGCAATAATCAAGTAACGTTTTCATAATTAAAATTATAAAATAAATTGTAATTAAATTGTTTTCAACAGAAAAGCTTTTGATCTAAGACTATCTAATACCAATCAGTCTACTTATAAACTTACTGGTATTCATGGTACAAAAGTAGTTGCTGCTTGCAACTTATATTTCACTTGTCTTAAGACAATAACACAGCTCAAACTAGATATAATAACTGGTATTTATGTTGTTCAACATTTAAAATCTAAAGTTAATTATGTTTTTTATTTTAGGGTTATGTTATCATGAAGATACCCTTTATTTACTTTGGAGGTTTTTGGCATTTTTAGATTCTCATTGTGGTCTCAAAAATTTGTTAGATATTTTAGAAAGTGATAAAAATTGCAATTCAGGAGAATTACGTATGCTACAATTATTTTGTGATAGTATGTCACATTATATAACGTAAGTCAAGTTCTGTTATTTTAATAAAATTTATTAATTTAATGTTCTTTCCGCTCTAGTATACTTGATGATATAGAAATGTATGAGCTACAGAAACCATTTGTATTACGTGATTACATTTTGATGTCTAGTTTTTTGAACATTTTTTTGTATAAAGGAATATCTCAAAATTATTTGGTAAGAACACAATTATTTTTTGATTATAGAATTGAAAATTTATTTATTTATTAATTTAAATATTCTAGATATTCAAGATACAACTTCTCCATCCAATAGCTTGTTCCGATCTTGTCGTACTCTCTTAATGGTTCTCTATCGTAGAGATTGTCGTAGACCTTTTGCACCAGCTGGACATTGGCTGATTGGTGATCTTAAAACTTCTTCATTTTTTAATGAACTCAAAAAAGGTCGTAAAATATACTCGGTATTGAATTTTTTCATATTTAATTATACAAAAATAACTATTTATAAATGTATAATATATGTCACCTTTAGATTCTTATTCAAGAAATCCCTCACATTGTTTCTCATGAAACACGAGTACGACTCTTTAGAAAATATGTCTCTCGTGAAAAAATTGCTTTGGGTGTACATGAGTATGATAATGAAAATTTCCAGCCAACTGTTATAACGATCCGAAGGTATAATGAGTATAATTTTGGTAATTTACTTAATATTTAAACTAAATTTTTTTATTTAAATTACTTATAGGAATAGAATTATTGAAGATGGTTACAATTATGTCTCAGAAATGTCACTTAAGAATTTTAAAGGTGTAATTAGAGTGAAATTCATTAATGAACAAGGATTAGATGAAGCCGGGATTGATCAGGATGGTGTATTTAAAGGTTTGTTTTTAAAGTTACAATTTGGTATTTTGAATATTATTAACAAAAAAATGCAAATAGAATTTCTCGAAGAAACTATTAAGAGAGTTTTTGATCCCTCTTTAAATTTATTTCGGACGACAGAAGAACAACGGTTATATCCATCACCATCATCACATATTCAAGAAAACCATTTAAATTTATTTGAATTTGTTGGTCGTATATTGGGAAAAGCTGTTTACGAGGTAATTATTTTAAATACCTTAATTATATTTTTAATTTATGTGGAATAATTTTAAATTGTTAAATTATTTCTAGGGTATTGTTGTTGAAGTTCCATTTGCATCATTCTTTTTAAGTCAGTTGTTAGGACAAACTCAAGAGCTGCTTTATAGTTCAATGGATGAATTACCTTCATTAGATAATGATTTATATAGAAATTTAACATCGGTCAAACATTATGAAGGCGATGTTTCAGAATTAGACCTTACATTTTCAGTGGTTGATAACCACCTTGGTCAGTTGACCACTCATGATCTTATACCTGGTGGAAGAGTCATAACTGTTACTAATCAAAACAAGTAATACTATATAAATACAATAATTAGGAGTCAACTGTTTTTATTTTTATTATTTTATCATCATTATTTAATGGTAATAATATTGATGTTAAATGTATATATTTTAATTCATAACTTATAATTTTTTTTTTTAATTTATCGTTCCTTTCAAATATATATAGATAATTTAAACTAACAAAACTCAATACTATTAACTTACATTTAAATAAAATTATTGGTATTAAACTAAATAATTTTAAAAAGAAAAATATTTTAAATTAATAAATTAAATAATATAATAATAAATTAATGATTTCAAATTAAAAAAAAATATATGGTTGTTGTGGTCAAGAGAATTAGGCAGCTATTAGATGGTTTCACTTTCCAGGCTGATTCATAATACTCTTGAGGAAGAATTTACCGCTGTCCTAAACATAAGTTCACAAAAACACAACTGTTTAAATACGAGTTTACCCTAGTGTTTCTTTATCTTATAATATACCAAACTCTGAATATTAAATGCTAATGACTTTAGTTGTCGAAGAACCTTAACATTTAAATATAATCAAATTTTTTTAGGATTAATTATGTTCATTTAATGGCACATTATGTTATGCATACACAAATCAAAGCACAGACAGCTGCTTTTATCAAAGGATTTAAATCTATTATAAATCCTGAATGGTTATCATTATTCTCTACTCCAGAGGTAATTTATATTATTTATTTTATATTAAAATTTTTTTATTATTTTCTGTGATTTTTATATTATAGCTTCAAAAACTAATATCTGGTGACAATGCTCCTATCGATTTACTTGATCTCAGACGAACTACCCAATACTATGGAGGATTTCATGATTCTCACCGCGTGATTCTTTGGTTGTGGGAAGTTCTCCAGAAAGATTTTACCGAAAAGGAAAGATCACTATTTCTAAAAGTATGTTTCACTTAATTTATTATAATGTATAGGTAAATAAAGTATATTAAAATTGTATTTGAATAGTTTGTAACAAGTTGTTCAAAACCACCATTGCTTGGTTTTGCATACTTAGAACCACCTTTTTCCATACGATGTGTTCAAGTATCAGATGATGAAGATTTTGGTGATACCCTGGGTAATTTTATTTTGTAAGAGTAATATTGTTTAATAAATCATAATATACTTTGTTATTATTATTATAGTAAGTGTTATTCGAGGATTTTTCACTATTCGTAAAAAAGACCCAAACCTGAGACTACCTTCGGCTTCTACTTGTTTCAACTTGCTCAAACTCCCTAATTACCAAAAGAAAAGTATTCTTAGAGACAAACTTAGGTATGCAATTTCTTCAAACACTGGATTTGAATTATCATGATTTTGCTTGATCAAATAGTATATTTTAATAAATAATGAAATTATTATCATAATGATGTATACAGTTTTGAAATTAAGAACTACGAATTATGAAGATTTAATGTGATGTATTTTACTGACATATTTATTAATGTTTATGATTGTATTTATGTGAGACCTGAAAATTATCATTGTATGGAAAATTAAATAATGTTGATTTCAAAGTTATCATTCCAAATTGTGAAGAACTACTTGACAGTAAATAAATAATAGGATTAGAAAAATATTAGATTACACTGATAGTAATAATAAATAATTTTGTTGAATGTATTCAACATTAATTTAGACCACATAAAATTGTAAATTTTCATTTAAAATTAATAATATTATAAGACCTATCATAAATTGATAGTAGAAGCATAATAAAATATTAAAAATACAACATTTAAATTTCTAAGACTAATATGTTTTTTTAACCATAACCCCTCCAGGAATTTGTATTTTAATTAGTTAATATTTACCAACCTTTCATATCATTTTTTATTAGAATATAATTATTTTTCTTTATTTTATATTTTATATTTACTTCCATAAACAAAATTGTATTATGGTAATAATTGTTTTGTTATTAAAATGAAATGTTTTCCTATTTCATGCATTAATTATTGTTTCGTGGATATTTATTTTTATTTTGTTATTCAATTGTTGTTTTAATATTTTTCTGTTTTGAAAGTATTAAATTTATTTAAAAATTAAGACTGACCATATGATTTTGCTGTTGAAAATAAATGTTATCAATGCAAGTTAATTAACTTATTATCTTTTTCTAGTTTTTTTTAAGTCTTCTCTATTCTTGAATTTAAGGATACTATAATTATTTACCAATTTTCTGAACTGAAATTAAAAATAGTATAAAGAAATCACTTGAGATTATATTTTTTTCAACTATGTTTAATTTGTAAACTTTTTTTATTTATGTATTTTTTTTTTTTTTATATATATATATAAGATTATTATTTACACTTTTTTAGACATAATAATATTGTAGTTATTTCTGTATTTATTAGATTACAAGTTATCAGTTTTTTTCCATTTTTTTTTTAATTACTGATTTTAGAGTGTGATTTATGCATGATTTATGAAATCATTAGGATTGTCTGTTGTTATTAATTGTCAAAGTTTAAAATTACCTCATTGGATCAAACGCATATTTTATAAGTTAAAAATATTATTTTTGTTTACAGTACCTACCTATAATATTATAAATTAGTTGTCTTTAGATTTAGATATCAAATTATGTTGTTTTTAACTATTTATTGCTTATTCATTTGTGTTGGTGTTAAATGTTGTAAGTATATTATATATTTATATATATATATATATATATATATACATATTTTATTGATATATTCATAATCATAAATAAAATTAATATATTATATAATATGTTGAATTGCTTGAATAAAATACATAATTGAAAAATAATAAGTAGTATTGAATTTAATATTATTTTTATTTACTTGAACATAAATCTAAATAATAGATTTTTATAGTATCAAAAAATGTTTTTAGTTAGTTTGGAGAATGTTTTTTATCTTAATTATTATTAAAATGTTTAACAATTAAGAATATTAATGAACTTGATGAACAATTATTAATTATAATTTCATTTATTCAGTCTCAGTGTCAATTCAATAATTGAAGTAAAATTTAAACATAGGTATTCTTAATTTTGGTATATGTGTGCTGAATATCTTTTAACAATAACTGAAAATCTCAAGTGTTACTATGGTTTTTATAACTACAGAATGAAAATATTGTTTGAAATTCCTTATAGTTATATTTTTATAAATCTGTTGGACAGTAGGCGGCAAAACATAAGTACCGATGAGTTTTTCCTCTAATCTTGAATCCAGATTTAAATACATATAAATGTATAAATGATATAATATTTAGAAGACCAGTTAATGTCATCAACTTCTTAATAAATGCCTGGCTATTCCATACCTATTAGCAATGATTATATATTACTGGTAATATATAATCAATGCTATTTGTCAATTTGATTTCTACTCTACTTAATAAATAAATATAATTTGTTGTTGGGCCAGTAATATACTAAATAAAAAAAAATCAAATCTCATGGCGATCCACCTATTGCCCCCCCCCCCCTCTTATAACCACCATTGCTTAATAAATATACTATAACTTAAGAATGTATTTTATTGAAATAAATAGGTTTCACTGTACAAATAATTTTAAGCTGTATAACTACAAAAATATGTATACCTTATTACCCACAATATTTACAATCTGAAACCATAGGTTAAAATATGGGAAGCTAGATTAGGTATAGCCCCTAAAAAAAACTATGCTACCTAATATATTAAGCAAATGTATAATGAAACATTATCTAGTCCTTCCCCCTAAATCCCAAACACAACACAATGTCCGATACATCGTATAATTACGTAATGTATTTAAAAAATAATTGATTATCAATTATTAATAATTAGTTATTAGGTATTAGGTAAGTACAAACAGCCGGGAGGAAGTAGGTAATGCTAACGCGATTCCCTCTCCTTGTCATAGATTCTAACAGGAAAAAAATATAGATATTAATTAATAATTCTTCTACGTTTTAAATTATAACGGTCAAATATATTCTTTGGTTAAGTCAATACTGCAGTAGTGAGGTATCTATTAATAAACATAAGCCAATTAATGAGATGAATCCTGGATTAAACTAAGAATTGATATTAAGCCTCCCATAAACGAAACTAGTGCCGTAATTACCCTCCATATCCCTTGGCAAATTTTATCTTGGCGCTTATTTTATAAGAAAAAAAACCAATTTTAGCTAGAACTTATTCGTTCCCCTAACTTTGCTGCGTCCTTGGCGAATGCCCATTTTTTCAACCTGTAGTTACAGCCATGCACGAAATGATCGGTTTGTCGATTTTCTAACAATTTAAGATTGACAGACAAACTGATACATGTATGGAAATGTTTGGCAACAAATTGACCATTGAGAAATCGATGGTTTGGAAGTATCAACCGGTTGATTGATAAACAGGTTGATGCATGCAGTGGCGTATTTTCGGAGGGATTCACGGGTCTCGATCCCCAGAAGAAAAAAAGGTTCAAATCATTAATGACTTGTTACGAAGGTACAGAGAAAGAACATTAATTTTTATTATGTGGTTGTAAATAACTCATCATTTATATTTATAATAATAGAATAATTTAATGCTTAATACCTTACCTATATGTATTTTTATAATATTATAAAATCACTTTTTTTTTAGTAGAATAATTCTTTAAATTATTTAAAGTCTCCCTCACAGAAAATGTAAAAATAAGTCCATTGGATGCTTGAACACGTGTGTAAAGTAGGTAATTAATACATAATATTAATCAAAGTGTATGTGCCTTCAGACGATGTTATCTTTTATTCCAAATTAATATTTTTTAGTTATTGTCTTTTAATTTTTTTTTTAAACCGACATTCTAGTGGGGAAAATTTTTTTTATAGAATTCAAAGAAACTATAAAGACTTAATTCATTAGTTTAATCCAGGATTCATCTCATTAATTAGTTTACGTATTTTTTTGTTTTTTGTTCATCATCACCCATGTTTGCACGAAAAAAATCTAACAGTGATTAACGTTTTATTTCTTTTTCATATGATCGACATATTTTTATTTATTTTTCTGTTTGAACCGACTACGTCGCGGGAACTGCTTTTGCATTACGTCCGTGGTGATCGACATAATTTATGATGATTACCTAACGAGTAGGTACTTTTATACTTTTAAATAAATAAACCAACGGCACAAAAAAATTTAATTAAATCACCAAAATGTGTCTACGTAAGACTGAATATTATCTAAGTGTTACCAGACTAATAGTAAACTTGAAATTCGTCCTAAAAGGCTGAGCTACTTGATAAACAATTTGAAAATTTCATAGTTCTATGTATGGGAAATTATAAATTGTCAACTTGTACCAATACAAATCGACAATCCAATCGTTTCGTATACGGGAGGCTTTAGTTTTGGGAAACACAGTATCAATATAATACATAATAATAATATAGCAACCCATAAAAGTAAATAGTCAACATCATCGCTTGAATTGGGATCAGAGCGCTGGGTGACTACTCATTTTTTTTAAATATTGTGGAGTAACTATCTCTATTGTTTTGTTATGGTCCTATACTTTTTTTTATTTTTTATAACGTCCCCATATTTTAATTCTTCCATTTCGAATATTGATTCATAGATAATTGAATTCGACTATTCGGCATAGGCGTAATTTAGGCAGCGATTGGCATCTTAAGTTATTGTATTAGTGTCATCGAATGTATTACGGGGGTTTAAATTTTGTTTCAGTGACATTTGACCAAAGCATAAAAATTGTTCGTTAATATTTTTATTCGTTGTTGATGATTAAATAACGTAGCAATAAAGCTATGGTAACTTAAATCGTTGAACACAATTTATCTTAAACATTTTTACTGTCTAAATAATTAATAATGATATTTTAGTAAATCTTCAGGGTTACTTCATGCCATTAAAGAAGCATCTTTCAAGTTTGTATAAATCTATCATAGTTAAACGTTTTACTCAAATTATTGCACCTACGTTACATATACTTGTTCATTCATTTAGAACAACTAGTCAATTCGCAATCATGGATCAGCCTATTTTATAAAAAAAAAAAATTTATACTTTTTTGTTTGTTTATTTACCATATTTTATTTTTCAATAAATTTCAAATTCAGTTTGGTAGCAATCATAACATATCTTGATAGTATGATGGACTTGTAAAAAATAACATTGAAGTTGAAACATGTATTATCGCCACACGTGGTCCAAAGAAGGTCGAAAACTTGTTTAAAAAATATTTTACGTAGCGTAGCAGTTACTTAGTCCTTTTTTATTTTCGGTACTAAACATTGAAAACATGACGTTTTACATTCTGACTTATTTACTTATAAATCATTATAATACAATCAAATGCACAATAAATATATGTATACATATACATAGGTAGATAAATCTCAAATGATGAATTATAATTCATATATTATATTATGTTTATGGTTACAAACAATAATTAGGTATTCATGGTAAAATCCTGAAAAATTATTATTTCGTATTCTGCAATGGAATTTTATTAGGTATTATTATAATTATTATTATTCAATTATTCAAAAAGGATATACGATGCGTACATCGGTCAACAGTGACGGAAATCGTTATAACTAGGGTACCTAGTTAAACCCATTAAATATATTTTCATAGGATAAAATCTTTCGAAATAATTTCGAACGAAAATGTAATGTGATATTGATTCAATTTTAATCTCGTAGTGAAGCACTGAAGCCATAAATGTCTCGCAAAAAAATGTTTTCTCCATATTTTTTTTTTTTATGTTGGTTTTAGGTTTACAGTAATTCCAAATCAAAGTTCATGAGTCTCAAACAGCCACTTTTTATATTAAGAATAAATGGAAACAAATGTAACATCTTCTTATATTAAATACATAATTTAAGTTGTTGATACATTTTCCGAAACGAAAGATAAATTGAAAAAAATGTGGAAATAATGCTGTAATCTCGTTTATCGAGTATTTGTAATTTATTTTAATTATTCAATAACGGCTTAGTAATATTTTATGGTTCATGTTTATTTCATTTTTTTTCTTATTAACTGCACGGCAAAAGAATAGTTCCGAACAAGTTGTGCCATATTTCATGTTTATTATTATAAAATACGTTTAGCTGTTCTAATTTTAAATCAATTGAGTTAACAATAATTTTTATTGCTTATGAGATGTTTTTCAGCTTCGTAGGATTTTTCTAAATGTTTATCTGACGAAACTTAATGGACCTTTTAATTTAAAAAATTAACTGAATTAAAACCTATAGGTGGACGCACTTATGCCTATGATGGCATATTGTAATATTTACGCGTGTACCCCCATGAGTCGTTAGTACACTCAGTGTAACAAAATATCGTTTTACCAGTCACCTCTCAAGAAACTATACCCCAAGTGCCTGTACAACATATAATGCATTCACTTTAAGTACTTGACACTTTGACAGTGCCGTTCCTTAGTGGCTTATGATGATAGACATGAATTAAGTTGAAGTGAAGGTGGACAAAAGTCAAATACAATTTACTTATAACAATAATAAATTCACGTAAACACGATAACATTTAATTGCCAGAAAAATAGTTTTCTCGTTACGTTTGGAATCCCTATTATAAATATGAATATATTACATTCACAAGTTACAAATACAAACCAAGTGTGTATTATATAACAGAGTCGTTAAAACGGACATAAATATTACGAGTAAAATAAACTTTTTGAAACCGTAATTAAAGTTAATAAGTATTAATTAAGTAAAATACCTATTATAAACCGGCAATCGAACGTAATTGTCGTTGTAACGAAATTAAAAATTAATCAGCATTTCGTAACAAACTGTATTTATAAACGAAAGAAAAATGTCCGGAGAATATTTGTTAAGAAACGGGGGGGGGGTCTACATTCGTGTCGTGTGTGAGCAATTGTTACGGAGCTTTGGTGAAACAATTTGTTTTCGTTCATAATAATTTATAACTTATAGTGGGTTCTGCCGTGACAAGCGAATAAAGCTGCGCGGTAATTAATATTATTTCAGCCCAATTGCTCAATCTTACTCCGTGACAGATGACGAGAGAATCGAGCGCCACACCAATGTTTCACACTCGAATCGTACTTGCGAGTCGCACTTTCAGCGCTTGGGGTTCGGATGCGGTTTTCGTTATTTTTTTTCGACTCACCGTCCAAGACCGGATTAAGAGTTTACTAGGCCTGGAGCCTAGTTGTCCAAAAGGCCCTTAGTCCATACAATATGTATTACCTATAACTGAATTTTATTTCTTTAAAAAGATGATACAAAGTAATTGATTGTACAGAAATATCTTTAAAATTGTTTAATATTTATCAATTTTTGTTACATGCAAATATACAATATTATTCTTAAACATAATATGTCAAAATATAAATAAGATTAAAAACCAAATGATGGTCGACGACCGACGTCCGTATATGTCTAACAAAATCAATCTAAACATAACTATAAATCAAAATCAAATCTACAGATAACAAAATATTGTCGGAAAAAGGATAAGTAACGTAGTGCTGATGCGGTGAATATTATTATTCCAGTCCGATACGGGTGGCACTCAATACACGGCGTAGTAAAAATATATAATATTACGAAATTGAAAAAAATGTATAACCAAAATAATATTTGAACTTAAAATATTTTGAACTTGGTGTTTGAGATAAAAGGCACCTTCGGGGCCTTCAATATTTCAGGGCCTGGAGCCCGGGCTCCTAGGCTCCGTGCTCAATCCGGCCCTGCCACCGTCTTTGGAATATGCACTTGATTCGAAAGCAGTAGGGGAAAAAAACAAATAAAAAAAAAAAAATGAAAAATGAAAAACGAAAAACGTCCAACACCCTCCTCGAATCGTAAACATATTCTCGGCCACGGAAAACTATCGTGAACGCGCACCAGACAATGTTGTACGCGCCCGCACGGCAATTACCGTAGAACGTTTTCCGGTCGCGCGGCAGCACTGTACCGCTCGCCGTCGTTTATCTCTTCCGTTGACCCGCTCCCCGCGCACGTACGTTTCGCTCCCGCCGCAGTCGTAGCCCGTTTCTCCCTTTTCCCCGTTCAGTAGTCATTCACTCGTTATCCAGTGTCTGTCGGGTGGTTTGGCTCGCGGTGCTCTCTGTTCCTGTTCGTGCGAGTGTCTTTGTGTTAGCGTGTGTGTGTGTGTGTGTGTGTGTGTGTGTGTGCCTTTTTGTGTGTACGACTGTTGTGTACATTGGTCGTGGGGCGCGCGCGTTACGTATTCCATCGTCGTAATCACATTCTTTGTTTTTTTTTTTTTTTTTCTCCCCACACATTGTTCCCCGTCGTCTGTTATCAGTAGTGTAAAAGGTGTCCGACGGGCAGTATCACGATCGCTGCCGGGAACAGACCAACAAAACAGTGATCAATGTATTAATTTATCGAAACAAAACAATTAATCGTTGACAAAAAAACACTCGCATATATTTGTACACATGCCGTCGTGGTGAATATATATATAAATATATTTTTTCCGCCGCACAGTCGGTCGCCCGCATCGCAGTAAATGAGAACGAGACCCGCGCACCGGAATTCGTGGATCAACCGCCGCTGACGTACTGTTATGGCTGTGGTCGGCCCGAGCCGACACTCGAGGGTGTCAATGTCGCTGATGCAGGGCTCAACCAATGGTCCGGTCGGCAACCACCAGCAGGCCAGCGCTTCGCAACAGTTTTTCCATGCTCAACAGCAGTCCCACCATGCTGCACAATCGGCCACCGCACATTCAGTTGACTACAAGCCCGACAGACCGATTGGATATGGTGCCTTTGGAGTCGTCTGGTGAGTTATCGTTTCTTTTATACCGTTCTCACTGTGCATCATCCCTGTAAACATAAAGGGTTATTCACTCTGAACATATCATCTCCAACTGTTAACTATTCAATGTCTCATCATGTTGTAAATTATCACTTGATGATGGATAAATTCCTCAATACAAGCTTAATATGCTGTCTAAGATTACATTTTTGTACATTCTGTCCAGCTATATGTTCGAGAACTTATGTATTATCAAAAACATTTTTTTCCAGAACTGTTAACTGTTTGTCCCAAATAGACTATCAAACATAACTTGGTGTTTACTTTTGTTGACCCATTGTGCTCTTGTACAGCCCACTTTTTATTTGTAAATGTATGAGTATAGTAAAAGTTGGTATTCTAAACTTTTAATAGTAATTTTTAATTAATAACAATGTAAATTTTTGTGGTATTTTGTATGGAATAAATATTATTTCATATTAGATTTGAATTCATTATTGTTAATCCCTTTAAAGTTAAGCGACTGAATGTATCTACGTTTATAGATTATTTACAACAATTTTCACATGATGATTGCTTTATATTGATGTTTAAAAGGTGCAAGGTCCTAGTTTTAATTGTATTGTTTACTGATTAGCAAAACAATACAGTATTACCATTATTATTTTCTAATGTAACCTTTACATTATATTCTATTAGGCAATTGAACTATTTGAACACTTATTCAAAAGGTATTTCAAAATTGTACTTACAGAAATCTACTTCATATTTCGGTAGGCAGTTGGCTCAATAATAAACATGTAGTTATCTACATATTTATAGAATATTTAAATATTTGACAAATATAGAAGTATCTCTTAATCAGTATTAATTTTAATTATTATCTATTAAAACTATTAATATAGATTATATATTATATATATATATATATATATATATATATATACATATATAGATAATTTATTTAATTAAAGTTATTAATTTTTATTATAAGCAAAATGAATACTGAAAAGGAGGTATAATTGTTATATGATTTACTATTTTTCTATTTAATTTTATATATACAATAAATATAGATTAAATAGAACAAGAATCTCAAATTCTAAAAATGTATAGTATTTGTCTAATTTTATAATTTAAAGAATTACTTTCCTTTGAAGATTAATTAAAATTCTTTGATTAGTATTTAAAAATAAAATATCCTTTACTAGGTTTACTAAGGCATATCAAATTTGTTCATTAATTCATCAATAAATTAATTGAACTCTGTATTAATATAATTATTAATACTATTGCCTACTTTTGTATATTTTTTTTTTTATAGAGGTACTTAATATATTTTTTACATTTTTTGGAGTATTTTTATTTATGATTATACTTTTCGATTATTGAATTTTAAATATTCTTTATCTTGTTTAAGAACTATTATACTTTTGATTATATTTGTTTTTTTTCCAAATAATTTTTTGTTTATTAAAAATTAATCCATACATTTATAATTGCATAAGACTCTTACAATCTAATGAGAATGCTTGATCATAAATGAGTATTTGTTCGCTTGCTTATTACATGATATACTGACAATAATGTTGTGTATTATATTTATCATTGTAAATTGTCCGTGTATATTACAATAACATTCTTTAGTAGTTGATAATTTTTCATAATTCTGTCACTATTACGTATGTATAGTTAACTTATATTTAAAACAATTTAATTATTTCAAATTATTTTATTAAAAGATAGGTATTATTTAAAATCAGTATTTCTATATATCATATTTTTTAATTATTCAAGAATAATGAAAATAACCTTTAGTATTATTGATTTTGTTTAATATAACTATATTTATTATTCTAAAATCTATTATGCGTCATTTAGACTTACATTCATGTAATAATAATTGCAACTTTTCCTAGTATTTATTATAAATTAAGAGTTAGAACTATTTTAGTATTTAAATTAACTGTTAAATAACTTCTTGTTACTAACTTTTATACTATTTTTAACTTGATTTGATTGTTATACTTTTAACTATTTTTTCAAGGATGAATTATTTTTTATAAATTATTCTAGAAATCATTTTTTAAATCTAAATCAATCTTTTCTTATTATTTTGTATTTACACATGTTTTTATTAAATTATTTTAAAGCATGCTTGCACCTAACCTTGCACTATATACAATTTTTTAAAACCCAAATAATTTATTCTATTTACCTTTACCTATATTAATAAAAAAAAAGTTATTAGCATAATTAAACAAACTGATTTGTGTTTCAATTGTTATGTTTACAGATAGGTACTTATTTTATAAAAAAAAATGTTGTTTCTACAATCAATTTTACATATTAATTGCAGAAAATCATTATATTTAAGCATATTAAAGAAATACTTACCATTCTCAACTGTATATTTTACAATGTTAAAAAATATATTTTAGATTTATATGCAAGATAGAAACTAATATATTAATATTTGCGTATAAAAATATTTCATTATTGGATATTATAAATAATTTAAGTATTTTTTTTATATTTTTATATCTACACGTGATTAATATGTAAGTATTAAGTAGGGTATTAAGTCATTGGAATGACTAAAATGTATACATTATCTTATAGTAATTTATCCTAATAATAATTTATATAAGTGCTTGTAATGAAAATATAATTGATCAAATCATTGGAGACGGAAAAGATTACCACGACTGGTAAATAACTTCAGTTCAATACAAATAAAAATATATAAAGTATAATTTACCTTTATACTAATTTATTACAAAATTATATTTTAAGTATAATTTACCTTAAAATATAATTTTGTAATAAAAAAAAATTAAACAATTATTCATAAAAGATATATTTTATTGACATACATCTTCTTCTTCTACTTCGCCTTCCTCCCAACTATTTGGGGTCGGCCACCCTTGTCCTACACCTCCACTTTACTCGGTCAATCACATCTCCTCTGCACACATCGACAGCCCTCATGTCATTCTCCAAAGTCTCCAACCATCTCTTTTAAATAAAAATATTTATTGACATACATGTATTTTTATCTTTTTACTATATCAATATAATACTGTAGAATCAATAATTTAATAAAACGACGAACAAATAATGAAATTTAAATATATTTCTGAGTGTCTGACCACTAAATAAACAATATGGAGTAGATCACTTTACAGTTTTATAATATTCAATATTTTAACATTTTTTTTTTTTAGTTGTAGAATGTCTATATAACAATTAGGTCCAAGTCACGTATGGTTAAAATAGCCGACCG